>BGNK01001557.1:82151-140752 GCA_003297005.1 Symbiodinium sp. clade A Y106
GGGGGGGGGGCGGGGTCACGATTTTCAGACGGATCCGGCTGCAAAGTAAAGAATTATAGTTTGTCAGGGCTGGGGGCCTGTTACCCTCAACCCTAAACCCTCAAAGCTTCAGCAGACGAAGCTGTCGTAATCAGGGGCTCAGGCTGGGGGCGAAGGGAAGCGAATTAGGGCAGAGGTAGAGGGCAATCGGGTTCGGGCTTTGGGATTCGGATTTCGGGAGTGCAACCAGAAGCCTAAAGGCCTAAACCCGAATCCCCAACATCCACGCAACAACCGAGAACTCTGACCTCTGAATGCATGACCTTGCTACGTCTATACGCTAGTTTACAAGAATCTAAACCTAAAACCTTAATCGCTAAAATCAAACCCTAAACCCCAAACACTACAAACCCATAACCCTGAGCTCTAACCTTAAAGTCTTGGCGGGTTTCAGGCTTAGTTTAGGGTAAATTTCAGGGCTTTTGATTTAGGTAGTAGTAGGAGTTGGAGTCTGGGGAAGCATGCGTTGTAAGGCCAACTTCGGGCTTATAGGCTCAGCTTTTGTAGAATGCTACCTGTGCTGCTAGTCTTAGCCTAAGAACCTTCCTTTCGAAAGAAATGACTCCAGCTTGGTACACTCAGAACCCTAAACCCTAAACCCAGATTTAGGACTTTTTGGTGAAGATGGCCTTGATGATCTGCGGGGCGACTAAGCCGTCCTCGATGGTTTGGCGCATGGAAGAAATAGTAAGAGGATCTTACGATCTCATCTGGGTTCGTTCGACCTTTATCGGTTTTCCTAAGAAGGATCTCAGTAGCTGGGGCTCTGGACTCACGTGTTTTGATGTTGTGTCCCAGTGAGACTTCAGATGCAGGATGCATTGGGGAGTTTCAAGGAAAGTCTTTGGCGATGCACTGATGGTTCAACACACTCTGAGGTCTCATCCACCCAATCGATAGCTTGCTCCGCTTCGTAGTAAGTTGAACATCTGGTTAGCTGTGCTTGCGCAGGTCTGTCTATGTACATGTGTATATAATATATATATATATATATACACATGGATTTATGTCTTGATTTATCTATCTATTTATTTGTTTATGTCTGTGTGTGCGTGCGCGCGCGTGTGTGTGTGTGTGTTTGTGTGTGTGTGTGTGCGTGTCTGTGCATGTGCGTGCGGTTGTGTGTGTGTGTGCGTGTGTGTGTCTCTGTCTGTGCGTGTCCGTACGTGTCTGTCTGTGTGTGTCTGTGTGTGTGTGTGTGTCTGTGTCTGTCTGTGTCTGTCTGTGTCTGTCTGTGTCTGTGTGTGTGTGTCTGGGTGTCTGTGTGTATGTACGATTGCTTGCATGTGCGTATGTATCTGATTAACTAGGTAGGTATGTATGCATGTACGTGTGCAGGTATAGGCACGTATGTATGCAGGTAGGCAGGTAGGTACGTACATATGTATGTGTATATCTATATATGTCTGTAGTATACAGGTGTGAGTGTGTGTGTGTGTGCGTGTGTGGTGTCGGCATGGGTGTATACTGTATATACATACATACCTACATACCTACCTACATACATACATACATACATAGATACATACAAACATACATACATACATACATACATACAGGTTACACGCATCGGGATATACATATATATGCACGTACACACAGTACACACACCTATACAACAATGACTGAGCATCATGCTCTTCTCAACTTGTGTTCCGTTGATCCCTGATGACTTGGAAGAACTGTTGCCCAGAATTAGGTTTGAGACGGCGTCCTCGAGGAAGTGTTTCGCTTCCTTCAGCAGCTCACCTGTGCGCAGTGCAAGAAATAGCATTCCGACGACCATACGGTTGGCTGCCACAATCCTCGATCATAAAGCATCATAATTATAGCTATTGGCAGGGGCGCAAACCCTAACTCTCTTGTCGAAACCCTGCACTCCCTAACCTGGGACGGCTAACGCCACTGAACTAAAATTCTCAACCCCCGAACCCAAACTTCCAATTTCAGAAAGCCAGAACTTATCCTTATGCCCTGAAGGTAAGGTATGAAAAAAAACAAACCAAGCACTAATCATGCAAAATTCATGTTCCAGCTTTCTAGGTTCACGATACCTGAGCTAGAAAAGCGCAGAGATGCGAGGTATTGTTCTAGCCCTTCTGCTCCCACAACCCAGTCTGCTGCTAGGATAGCATTGATGCAACCCTAAACCCTAAACCCTGCATTCCTAACTAAAGTAACAAATTTTGGGTGGGAGACTGATGTTTGCCCGGGGATCCTTAAGCTGCTGATTACCATCAGTAAAGTTTCAGTAAAGTGGCCTTAGTAATTAGAGCAGCGCTTTTGGGGTATATTCTAGTATAGGGCCAGGGTGTTTTTTTTTTTGTTGTGGCCCCTTTTTGCTCGTGCCCCGCGTCATTGGTTTCTAGAAAATTTTTTGCTGTCGGCCCCGGGTGTGCAAAGTGTTTTTTTGTGTTGCGCTCCGTTGGGCGCCGCGACCTTTCGGCGGGGCCAGAGAAAAAANGCCGGGTCTTTTTAGACAATAACAGAAAATGTCTGGGGTACTACATCGGGTCTAAAAAGACCCGGCGGGGCCACAGCAAAAAAAAAAACACCACTTCCGTAGGGCCAGTTATGTTAGGGACGATAAGGGGCCTACTATTTAGAAGTATTCCGACCCCTAGATTGCTTTATGATAGTAAAGGGTTCTACTGTTCTTCTTCAGGCCGTGCAAAGTCCTGGAAAGAACATACCACATGCAAAAATGAAGTCAAGAGATGAAGCGCAAGAAAAGGGCCGGCTCAGGCGACAACTGAATTGACTCAGGCAACCAGTGGGGCTGCTGCTGCTGCTGCTACTGCTACTGCTACTGCTACTGCTACTGCTACTGCTACTGCTACTACTACTACTACTACTACTACTACTACTACTACTACTACTACTACTTATTGTGAGCCCTATATTACTTCAAACCCGAAACCCTAAACATATGGTACCCTTATAGCACCCTTGTAGTACCCGTATAGTAACTACCATTATACAGCAGAAGCCAGAAAGTTGGAAGATGGCTTTAGGAGGTTTAGTGCTAGGGTCCCTTACACTTCACCTTAAGGGCATGAGGATAGTGATGTTCCAACTTTCTGGCTTCTACTATAATACTCTACATATTAGCAACCCAGGGTCCGAACTCGCCTGCCAAAACGACAACGCTGGTGGTGCCGTCACCGACCTCGTTGTCTTGGGCCTCTCGAACACGAATTTCAGGATTTAGCCCTTTGGGTTCTGGAGGCCGTGTAGGGTTGAGAGTTTAGGGGTATAGGGCTTTGGGGTTTAGGAGTTTGGGGTTTGTGGTGTAGGGCTTAAAGGTTTAGGGGTGTAGGCGCTAGGGTTGAGGGTTTATGGTTTAGGGGTGACAGGGATCTAAATGTTCGGAATGTTGAAGACTTGATACAAAACGTGTGGTCATTTTGAGTCGGGTGGGCAAGGATAAGGAGGGGTTGGAGTTTGCAAATGGTTGTGCGCTCAAATTGGAATTAGGCAGTAGATGTTAAAACGGAACTGCAGCTCGGAACCAAGTACGCATGTTGGATGCCAGCGCATATAAGCATGAGTGTGTGTGTATATATATAACACAGCTATCTACCTATCTATCTATCTATCTACTTTTTGATATGGATGAATGGATTGCATTACAGAAGCTTTAGGAACCTCAAACCGTGTGGCTCCAAGAAAGAACCCTCAAAGCAGGTCTGAGCTGGATATCCTGTACCTTGCATGGCACTATCCCAAAATCACCCCAACCAACAGACTGCATACGCGGGCCTTAGAATGTATATAGTGTGGGGTACAAGGTCATATGAGCACACACAAAATAGAAGGAAGCAGTGTTAACAATTAGGCATCCAACTTAAATACTGCCATATTGTCCCAGCGAGCCAGCTATTCTGTGCGGAGCTTTGTGGTCTGGCTAAGGTAAACCCTAACCGTTCAAGCTCGGTTCAGCAGTGAATGCTTTAAGGTCGGGGCGGGGGTTTCAGGGTGCTTGGCTTTCGGCTCAGACCCTAAACCCTTAACCCTCAGTAGGGTTTGGGGTTCCGGAGCTTTTAGGTATTTAAGCTAAAACCCTAGACCCTAAACCCCTAGTACCACAGGTGCCTTGGAGATGTCAACCAGGATCCTGGCTGCGGGGTGAACCTGACAGCTTCAAAGGCTCAGGGTTTAGGAGCTTTAGGGGTTTAGGGGTTTAGGGGGGGTTAAGGGGTTTAGGGGTTTAGGGGTTTAGGAGCTTATAGGGTATGTAATTGAAGTGTTGACGACTGTTTTGATAGCATACCGATCCCCTTAAGGCTTGAACCCGAAACCCTCAAACCTTAAGGTTTAAAGGCCCGAACCTTTGAGGCACTTAAACCCGGGCCCAGAGGACCAACCCGCAAAGGCTTAAGCTTCAAACTCGATCGTTTCAGGCATTAGTAGACTGGGACTGCTGTTGCATGTGGGATGCCAAGAGCCTGGCGCATTTGGATCAGGGCTTGGGGGCTGGCCTGCCTACATCTTCCGGCCCTTGGCGAGCTCAGCATGTGCCGAGCCACGATATTCAGCTTCTTCATCACGGTCGCACCGTCGTTGGTGATCGTCGTGCCGCTTCCATCCTGTGTCTAAGCTCCGGTTCTTGGGGAGAACAGGTTGGCGGTTTGCAGGTCGTAGGGCATGGCATTCATGGGGCCCAGTGCTGCTGTAGAGCTACTTGCTTCCCGGCTTTGTGAGGGGGAGCGCCTTGGGACTCCTTACAACATGACCAGGACCGGGATCCTCGACACTGCACTAGGTCGACTTCAAAAGTCCCCAAATTTATTTGTAGTTAGGGCGCTAGATTAAACAATAAGGGAACTGAACAATTATCCCAAATCGATGCCACGTGTAAGGTTTCGTGTCATGCCACCTCCAAAAGCTTGTCCATGCCACGGGGGCCCAGCGTGGATTTCACGATGTTCACCACCTGAGTGTTGATACTTTAACCAAGACAAGGATTCGCTATTCTCGTCCTGTTTGCGATTTTATCTATACTACCTCATGTTGACCATTCTTAGACCCAGGTGGTTAAGCCTTGAAACGAACAGGGGTTCCAAGATCGAAGCTTGCCATGCCCGGGGATTTTGTGCTATACTACGGAGCAGTCAGGGAAGGTCGGCTTTTGGGTTGGGACCACGAGTTCTAAACCCTAAAGAGACTACCGTTTTGGGGCTCCTTGTTGTGATTTCCTTATATACGTTGTTCTTCAGAGTCCAGGTAAACCCTTAAACCTAAAAGAAACTGCAGTTTACCCACGCAGGCCCTGAAACCTTAGAGCAACCATTTCAAAAACTTTAAGGTCAGCACCACAACCGCTGCGTTTTGCACACAGATACCCAGTATGTCTGGATCGGACAATCTGCACAAGCGTCCAAACCAGTACTTGGAACGCTTAAAGGCCCTGAACAGGAAAGGCTAGTGGCAGAAGGTGCGACTCGCATAGCTCAGGATCGTCAAGGGCATAGTTGTACGTAGTCATTTAAACGTGAACAACCTTCATCTGAGGTTTCGGAGAGTTTGGTTGGGATTGTTGGGCTCTTCGGCTGAAGTTGCCAGGGCTTCCACAAACTACGTCGGAATGATTGGTACGCTGATACACTGCCGATGTCGTTGCACGATGCTGTCGGGCACCTAGCACATGGAGGGGCTCCGAATACCCCACTGACTTTCTCAATTGAGCTTGTGCAGAATCCGTCTCTAGGCGCGGCACGGCCTGGCAAGCGTTGATGTTGCCTAGGCCAGCAATTTCGGCATAGGGCTCATGCCATGCGAGACACGAAAACATCCAACGAACAGTTCGTAAACGCTGTTAACCTTCCCTGACAGTTCCCGCATCTTCCACATGAGTAAGACGCCAAGCCCCAAACCCAAAGCCGCGAAGTCCTGAACTCTAAACCTTCAAGTAACCACAAGTCCTATACCATGAAACCCCAAACCCTAAACCCCGAAGCTTTGACCACTAAACCTGCCTAAACAGATTTCAAAACACACAGGCAAAGTTGCTGATGATCTGGGCCTTGCCCTGCGAACTGTCTGTACCATCCTGATCGGTGAAGTATAGGGCTGACGGCTAAGAAAAGTGACCAAGTCGTTTGGCGACGGTTGAGGGTTTAGGGTTTAAGGTTTCGGTGGCATCCATATTACTGTAGTCAGATCAGGAAACCTAATGAACAGTATGCTTCAACAACTAGTCGAGTTTTTTTGGAAGCCTTTATACTGCTCTGACTGATGCCAAAGAGCCCTTTGGAGGGGTCTTCCTAGTTGCTCAGGCCCCGATAGCAGGGCTTGGCTGATCTTGTTGTCAAGGAGCTTAAGTTAAGCTACCGTACGTCAATGTCGTATGTGGATGTTGTAACGGCTCGGCGGAGTTGTCGAAAACATACAGTTCGTTCCACATCCCTATTTAGCAACTTGTTTTCAATCCACGTCATCCTAGACAATTTTGCAACGAACGGCGATGCTTTCTTTGAACTTTAGGCGAGCCGAGGCGTGTGAAACATGAATGTGGGTGAGTCATAATAACAAGGTACACAGCTAATAGCAATAACAATTACAATTACAATATCAACAACAAAAACAACAAGACTAATGACAATACGTAGTTACTGCGATTATGAGAAGAAGCATAAAATACTCATGGGAGTTCCGCGATTTGCCTCAGTTCAAGCCTGGACCGTAAGTTCTAATGTCTAGACCCCTGGCCCGATCCACACGGTTTAGGATTTCGATTTTTGGGACTTAGGACTTAAGGGCTTTAGTGTGCGGTTTAAGGTTTCAGGGTTTAGGGTCTCGGGCTTTGGGGTCTTGAGCTCATTCCCTGCTCGGCTGCTCGCGACGACACCTCGAAGAACCCTGCAAGAACATCAAAGCCAAGATCAGCTCTCCAGCAAGGTTAGTCTAACTAAAATAGCCTTGGTCCTAAACCCTCCGCCTGGGATTTAAGACACAAGCATGAAGGTTTGAGGGATTCGACGCATGGGGATTCCAGCTGAAGTCTTAAACGACTTGTATTTTCAACTGAGGCTGCGGGACTTGATGGGGTCATTCTGTCGCAAGTTTGAGGATTAAGGGGTCAGGCGGTTTTGGTGGCTCGGGGCTTTGAGAGGTTTAGCTTTAATGGGGGCTCGGCGTAGGAGGCTTAGGGACTTTTGGCCCCTTCCAATCATCTGAGGTCCTTCAGGAGAATGATCTGCGGCTTCATCATGTTCCCCGCCATGGCCTGATTCGGGTTTAGGGTTTAGGGTATAGGGTTTAGGGAAACCAAAGCAAGTCATGCCGCACCAGAAACTCTTCAATAGCAAAGGTACCCATGTAGGACCATAAAGGGTTTCGAGAGATTGCCCAAAGCCCCACCTAGTATAGGCACCCCAGAGGCGAGGCAGGACAAAGTCGTAACAGCCGGATCGGTTTAGGGTCCTTTGTCACTCAGGCTTGGCTTCATCAAGGTCCCGAACAGATGTTAAAACCTGTTTCCTAATTCTTGTTCTGCAGTTCAATTCGGGGCTACTTTGCCTTACACCCACAACAACCTGATGGTGCCCACAACCCAGTAAGCCCACTTCCTGAACCCTAAACCCGTCACCCTAACCTCTGCACACTTGTAACCTGTACACCGACGAAGATCCACACCCCCATAGCCCCCAAACCTCCGACCCTGAAACCGCCAAACCCTGAGCCCTTTCCACCCCTAACCCAAACCCCCAACCCTAACCCCCCAAACCCCCAACCCTAAACCCTACGCCCCCAAACCCCCAACCCTAAACCCTACTGATCTACGAACCCCAAACCCTAAATCCTGCACACCCAACCCCCCCCCCNCCCCCTGTCCGGCCTTTACGGCGAAGACTGCCGAGGCTCCAGTTGCGGAGCCCACGGAATCTCTACCCCCCCCAGGTCCCCTGAATGCCAATGCTGCGGTTTAGGAGCGCATGTACTTTGAACTACCAAAACCGACGCATATTTCTGGTCGGGGCCCCATAAATCCTTGTTTGAGTTACTTTTATAAGAGCCTACACAAAGTAGCTTCTGGCAGTGTTAAGGCAAGGGTCAGGCTTTGGGGCTCCGCAGTATGGGAAGGGGTTACTGGAACTTAAAATAAACCACAAAACTCTGAACCCTACAAACCTAGAAGCTCTGACATGTAGGGATTGATCCACAGATTTCGGTTCGGGCTTGGGAGCTTCGGGTTTTGGCCGTAGGGTTTCGGGTGTATGGTTGATGCGGAAGCCTGAATAATTAGACTGGCATTTTGGAGGATTAGAGACTTTTTTTGCCAAACTTGGAAGACCTTAGGGTTTAGGGTTTGGGGTTTAGGGTTTAGCGGACCTTAGGAACAGTTACAACACTAGAACCAGGACTAAAACCAAACCCTGAGCTGTTTCTCACTGTTTAGGGTTTAGGGTTTCTTGAAGCTTCTGTGTCGGTAGCCTGGTCTTGCGAATAGCCCAGGGTTGATAACTAACTATTTAGAGAGAATCCTACCTACTTGTCAATGTGGGTCAACGAAATCATGACAAAGGTGCAGTATCTATCCAACTATCTATATCTATATCTGTACATATACATACATGTCTTTAAAAGCATACCCACATCTGTATGTGTACATATACGTATGTGGCGTGTGTGCATCCGTCTATCTATGAATGTATGTAGGTATTTATTCACCTATGCATATATTCATCTACTAACTCTGTGTATGTATATCTATAAACAGTATATATATACACACACATGCATGTATGCATGTATGTATAGAAGCAAGTATGCAGGCAAGTATGCACGCATGTATGTATGCATGTATGTGTGTATGCATGCATGAATACATGCACGTATATATGAATGTATGTGCTGATGTATGTGTTGATGAAGTGATGGATGGAGGGATGGAGGGATGTATGTATGGATGCATAAACGGATGGACGGATAGACGGACGGACGGATTGACGGAAGGACGGATGCAAGCATGCATGCCTGGAAGGATGCATGGATGTATGGATATATGGATGTATGGATGGATGGATGGATGGATGGATGGATGGATGGATGGATGGATGGATGGATGGATGGGTATATGTATGGATGTACGTGTGGATGTATGGATGTATGTATAGATGCACGGATGCATGCATGGATGCATGGATGGAGGGACAGATGGATAAATGGATGGTTGGGTGTAGCATGCATGTTCTAATTCTAATGTATATGCATATGTAAGCACGCATACATACAATAAAGTGCACATGTAAAACAGAATCTAGCAGCGAGATGCAGGGAGAGCGGGGAACCCATCAATTACACACATACACACACGTGCTTCCATACATACACATACAAACAGAAAGGTATCAGCATGCATCACACATCCCATATACGGTAGACGCATCTGTACACGGTGGGTTGACGAATCGATTGATAGGCTGATTGCTCATGGCTTTCTCGATTTGCTTTGATGGCCTGATGATTACGAAACGAATTCTAGTCTGAATGGGTTTGGGGCTGGAGAGATGAGCAGAAATCTCATGATGCAGCAAGGGCTTGGAAATCTGAGGGGGTTCGTTCCGAGTCAGCCTGAAACATCTGCTTGCATCTAAGGTGGCGACACGGCTGATGGTGAGGCAAAAAGTCCTGACTCACAACTACATTCTAGGGTTTAGTATGGTTTTGGGGTTTAGGAACTTGCCTATGGCAGCTGGCCGTGGTTTTTTTGGCTTAGGGTCTGGGGCTTAGTCTGGACTTTGAAATACCCAGGGAGAAAAAAGTATCAACTTAATGAGACTTACTGGTTCCTTTAAGGAGCAAGTCCTAAAGACCAAGTTCAAGTGAGGTACTCCAGATTTTCGGGCTACCTGGGGCAGTTCACAAGTCTCAACCTCGATCAATCTGGAAGCATGCCTGGAGGCACGGTTTAGGGTTTAGGGTTTAGCCGCAACTTCGGAAAAGATAGATGCCACTATCTGGAAATACTAAGGGCGAGTTCTGGCAAGAAGGACCCTCGTATGCAGGGTTTTTGTCAAGAAGGCTCCTACTTAGAGGTTCCTCCACGGAGGATGCTACGGAATAACACAGTAGGGTTCCATACGTTACGAATCGCAATCACGACGATCCCAGCTAGCGTAACTTTCCCCCCAACTCTGCGCCGCACACACCCAGCCCGAAATCCCAACCCACCAGAGCTGCAGGTGATTCGCAATGGTAGAATGAAGTGGCCTTGATACTTTAAAAGCCGAATGTTATCACATAGTGAGCGAAGGACTAGGAAAGGGTGGGATGATCTTCTGCTGCTTGTCTGAGATCTCCGATAATGCTAGACTATTCTGATCCCCTGCAGTAAATCCTATTGTCTACTTCCTGAACCCCAACACTCAGGGCTGCGGGCCATTCGGGAGTAAGGTGTGGGGTTCCGAACCACCTGATGAGGTTCTCAACCCCTTGACTCTCTAAACCAGAAACCCTAGATCCCTAAACCCTAACCCCTGATCCTGCAGTGTCTTCTCCCGGCCTCGGAACCCTCCACTCCTGCAATATGCATGAAGATGTTGCCCAGCACATCGCAAAGACTCCGGCACTCTCGAGCGAAACGGAATGGAGGGCATAGGGATGCTGCAGGGCTTTCTTTAAGCATGCTTAGGGGCGATTCCTGTTTAAGGGTTGAGGAATGAAGGATCTCTGGTTTCGGGGCGGCGCATTTCTAGAATCCTTAGCTAATGAAATTATGCTTCACGGGTCTAGGGTTTAGGGTTTCAGGGTCTTTTGCAGCTGGCTGGAGCCGGGAAGCCAGCCGCACAGGGACGTCTCGACATGCTAGCAAGTCTGAGCCCCCTAGCCCTAGTCAATCTTGAATCCCTAGATCCTCATGAAACCCCAAAAAACCCCGGCAAGAGTCTTTCTTCTAGGCTTCTCAGTTGTTGTGCTATGAGTGATAGAGCCCAACTCCCCATCCCAACCGTGGCTGTTCTTCAGCTCTGTGTCAGATTGACCATTCGAAGCATCAAAACTACAACAAAAGCGGTACTCTCCAGCCGGTACTCCGAAACGAAATCGAGGGCTTCGGGTGGGGACATCGCCCATTTTGCCTTCTACCTTACAGGCTGTATGAGGCCGCGCAAGCCAGAATAAATAGTTTCAAGCCCTCTTTCTTCGGTGTTCGTCGTACTTGTGAAGACTTTGGATTGTCGTTCCTATGTTGCTTCGGATTCTACTTGGGAGGATTCGGAGCTTCTGAGACACTCCCATATACTGCGCGCGTCTCAGTTTTATGAGAGATGGCTATTGGGTTTCGACCTTTTGGGCTCCAGGGTCAAACAAAGGCGAATATAGTTTAGGAGGCCCAGATCATCAGACCATGGCCTTGTCGGGCTATATACAATTCCCTCAGGAACGATCATATGAAATCTTCAGGCCCTGGGATCCTAGAAGCCAAGGCCTTGCATGCCATGCAAGGTGGGGCGTCTTGATTACTAACGTTTCGGCGCACGCCCTGGATCCCTAAAGCCACCAACAACGGTCAAGGTATGGGTTTGAGGGTTTTTCATGTAGGGCTTAGAGTTTAGAGTTCGGGGTTAAGGCTTAGTTTAGGGGTTTCATACTGAGAAAGCAGGAAGTCGAAAGTCCGAAGTCAGGCCAGCAAGACTTCCTCGGACATGACCGGGAAGGGGACCTGGAACTCAACTCATAGAATGGGTTTAGGGTTTAGGGTTTAGGGTCATAGAATTTATCTTCACAGACTTTCGGTTTCAGGCTTTTACAAGGTAAGCAAGAGAAACAAGCTTTAAGTGCAACCCCCGATTATGGAATCCGACAATCCACAAAGGCCACAACTAAACCACCCGCCAGACCCGAATCGGGGTGTCTGATTGCCAGAGAACGGCGAGAGCAGCGTTCAACTTCAACTGGGGCTTTAGGGTTTCAGGATTGGGCCGTGTCCATTAAAAATTTTGACCTCAACTTCCTACACACCAAAAGGCCCCAAACCCTCAACGGCCCTAAACCATAGCAAGACAGGCAGCCAAACCTTAACCCGCGAAAACTCAGTCCCTCAATACGAGTTCGAGAGTAGACCACTCCAGAACCCTGAGACACCGAACCTGAGGATTAGAGGCTAGGTGGGGCGCCAAGGCTTTCTTGCCACCCTGCTCGGGGGTGCTTCTGGAAACTTCCACAGCCAACGCGCGGAAGGGAAGTACATTCCCCCTGAGCCCTTAGCCTTACACCATCAGTCTTAGAGACCTGCATTTGTCGCAAAGAAAGTTCTACTGCAACGAAGCCCAAAACCCTAGTTTAATGGCTAAGACCCCGGTAATGCATCCCCTATGCTTGGCCCCTGTACTTCTTATCAGCTGCAAGCAAGGAAATTTGAGATGCCAACCGGCTCTGCGCTTTCCTGGCCCCGAATGTTTTTCGACTTTCGGTTCAGAGATGGTGAAATCATGATAGACGGTCTACATGATGTGGGGGGCACAGTAATTTCGATCGGGTTTGCACGAGTGTGGCATGATCTTGTATGGCATGTGAGCGGAACCTATTTCTCATGAGGCACACCTCTTTCAGAATATACCCTAAGTAGCAGTAGCTTTGCATCAGCGGTGCAGATAATGATGCGAGCCCCTGTTGGCTTTAAACTCCAGACATCTTCGGGCGCCTGTCTTGTTCTTCTCATTGCATCTGAGGGTCTCTGTTGATCTCAAATCGAGATGAAATAAACCAAAACGACAAAAACCCAGCATCGTCTTGCATGGAACTGGAAGAATGAAATGCCATCTCCTTAGTTCGCCTCCTGTTCTGTTCTGATGGCTGAGAACGTAGCTCTGCTCCGCTTTGATCTGCTGCTTTGGCGCTACTGTCTGTGCTGTTGTTCTGGGTCATGTGGGAAGTTTGTGACTGTATAATGTGATCTACGCTGCTGGTTCTACTGCGTCACATGGTACTGTAAACCATGTGGCTCTCTCTTTCGCTAGTTCATGCTACATGAGCCTGCATTCGTTTGTTACGCGTGTGGTGCTGCATGATTTGGTGCACTATGCAATGCGATTGCTGCGGCGTACCACACGTTGCTTTGCAGCGCGTTTCGTTTAGAGTCTGCTGTAAAGCCTGTGCATTAATCTGCAAACCTAACCTAGAGAATGCACGCCATGACGCTGCACATTCCGCAGCAGCAAACGTTATTGAAGGGCTTGTCGCTTCACGTTGAGGGAGTCGGCCCACTTCGCTCGCACATGGCTGCACATATCGTTGAACACTGAATCTTCCAGTGAATCTATGCTTGCCCCACCTTGCAGCGAAGCCTGTGGTGCCAAAATTCGGAGCCTTCCACCTGCCTTGCATTGCTGAAGAAGTCGGATAACCTCAGATGAACCCCCCGCCAGAATTGATCCATATCACGATGCCATGCGAAGCCTCTGACCTAGGTCGTCGGGCGGGTGACCCCGAAACGCAAGCCTCAACCGAAAAGCAGCCCTAAACCCTAAACCCTGATAGATGGAAGATCTCAACAAGTCAAACCCACGTGACGTGGAAGAGCCTTGCTGGGCTCGGCCTCCAACTGGGCATCCTTTCCGGCAATGCCTCCCACTCGGGGTACTATAGGGGCCTTAATAATTAGAATGGAGGCTTGGGGCCCATTATACCCCACAATAGTATAGGTAATTATTCAGGCCCCTATATTAGGCAGGGTTTGGTGTCAAGGCGGTTCCAAAAGTCTAATCATCCGTGATCACGCCACCGCCCCAATCCTGACGAAGCTACTGCCCTCGCAAGGGACCCTTATCCACCCAGGTTCAGGATCTACCTGATCAACACTTGAATCACACTCTCACTCTTTGTTGCTATTCCGTGAATAGCTCAGGTTGTCAAGCTCGTTAGTGTTCATCGGCTGAATGAAGCAATAAAGAAGAATCCAAAACCCAACATCCTGAACCCCCAAACTCTTAACCCAACCCAAAACTACAAAACCTAGACAGTAAACCCCAAGGCACTCGACCAGGATTCCGATAAGTCGGAAACGTTGCCTTATCCGTGCTATGGGTGAAGCTGGAACTAAAGTAAAGGAAGTAGTAGCAGGTCTAGCGTAACAGCACTGGTTGTGCTACTGGTAGCCGCAGCAGGAGCAGGAGCAGGAGCAGGAGCACGAGGAGGAGGAGGAAGAAGAAGAGGAAGAGGAAGAGGAAGAGAAGCAGAGAGCAACAACAACAACAGCAGCAGCAGTAGGGGTAGCAGTAGCAGTGAGAATAGGACTAGGAGAAGGAGTCGGAGAAGCAACAGAAGCAGTAGCAGCGGTAGTCGTTGTGGCAGTAGTAGCTAGTCCTAAAGCCGACTCCCTTTGTAAACCCTGAATCATCCTACAACATATGCTCTACAACCCGAAACTCTAATTAAAGCCCTAAGCTCTAATGGCCAAACCGCCAGCTGCCTGTTGGAGATGCGGGGGGATCTTCGCGCTTCTTCGGCCCCTGCGAGATGTCTTCAACCCCCAGCGGGCTTTGGGGTTTAACATGGGTGCCTTGATAGACTCAGGTTCCTGCGTATATGAGTATATATGTTGAACGAAATGCAGATATTGGGAAGCCTGAGGAATAGTATTATTAAGGCTTCTATGTTGGGGGGATAGGGAGTATGCCAAAGCATGTTGTATGGGTTAGTAGAGTTTCATCAGGTGTCGTAAACTTGTTGATTTGTTTTATGGAGTTCTGAGTTCTGACACTTAAGCGTAATTACCGTATGGTACCGTATTTTGGCAGTCCTTACAAGCGGCGGATCTTCCGCTTTGAGGTGTGAATGAACGTGCGGAGCGTGTCGCACATCGCCGGCCGAAGAAGCGGGCTCGGAGTCTGCAGCCGACGAACTCGAGGTGGAAGCGGATAGGCAAGTCCGGTTTAGGGTTTAGGATTTAGTGCGTTGGGGTGGGGGACAAGGGGACAACAGCCAGGGTCGGGTGCGCGGCTGGAAGGGAGCTGTGTTGATGAGAGGTTTCGGGGCCTTTCCCTAAGCAAAAGAGCTTAACCCCTCACTTCAGAATGGAAGTGCAAATTCACATTTTGCGGCCCTTCTCTTTCAAATCGCATGCCCCCAAACCGGCATCATGCACCTAGATCCTAGAACCGACATCCTAGCACCAGAAAAACCTAACCTAGAAGTCTTCAGTCTTCAAGCTTGGAACAACGAACCATAATCGCTGGAATGTGGGGAAGCCCTAAGGAATACCCTTACTTTAATCCTTCAGACCGCTACATTAAAGCCTCAGCCAAACAACCCAGTGCTCAGCAGAACCGGAATCCTAAAAGCAGCTTGGGCTGTGAGGCACTGTTAGGGCTTTGGGGTATAAGGTTTTGGAGCTTGAGTACAGGGTTTGTGGCTTTGGTTCAAGTATAGGAATCAGTGGATTCAGGGTTTAAGTATTGCGGTTCAGGGCTTCACGACATTTTGTGTCCTGGGGGTTGTAGACTTTGGGGCTGTGGCAGAAGAGCAATGTTGGATATCAATACAACCGTTAGCACAAGCTTCACACACCTCTTGAAACTACAACCTGCAGATAGATCAACACCACAGAGCAGTAGAGCTCCGTTGTTGAAACTATCGGGCATATACTAAACGAGCCATTCCCTAAGTCGCTGCAATGCCCTAAAAGCCGCATAAGGCTTAAACACCAAACCCCCAGTCCCTACATCATGCGACTCGTGAAACATCAACCCGAAATCCTACATTCTGTGCCCCCAACCTGCACAGGCCCGAAATTCTGAACACCAGAACTGAATCCTGAATCCGATTTTGCTAAACTTAAACCCCGGCGAATCATGATCCTCACCCCGAAACCCCATACTAAAACAAACTGTCAAAGCACACAGCATGTAACCCCAAACATCAAGCCCAAATCCTGAAACTCTAAAATCGCGAGCCCACTCATGGACTCCCGAAACCTCAAACCCTATGGACTCTGACTCTGACACCGCTAAACCCCCAACTCCAGACACTAAACCCTAAACCTTAAACCCTAAACCCCAAGCACTACAGTACACCCTAAACAAACATAAACCAAAAACCCCTTCCCTGGCGACTGCCTTAGTCTCCCGTGGTGGCTCATCCCCGTCTGCATTCATCTCTCGTAGACGGGCGGCTGCGAAGTTTACCTGCCAGTTCCCCCTTTGGGTTTAATGTAGGTGCCTTAAACATTTCAATAGGGTTTTGGTGTATACTATACTATAATTACAATAAGGAACCCCCGAAATAGTATATACGTATTTATTAAGGCCCCTATATTACCTAGGTTTAGGATGCGGGGTAGGGTTTAGGGCTCAGGGTGTGGGATTGTTAGGATTTGGGGGTTGGGGTTTAGGGCTTAGGGTTTAGGGCTCAGGGTTTCGGGGTGTTTCGGGTTTAGGGTTACCTTCTGTCTTTGGGATTCGGGCATTTACGGCTTAGGATTTTGGGCTTGGGGTTTTACGTACTGCAGTCTCCACTGTAGTTCCTTTCTTGAGTATCCATTTTGAAGGACGGAACCTTGCAATCGAGAAGCCTGGCGAGCAAGCAAAGGAACTGAATACGTTGGAGCCCTAAACCCCGACAAACCCGCCAAAAACTGAATCCTCCAAGCCCTGAAGCCTTGCACCCTGAAACTAGTCCTTTGGTTCGCTCCTCGTCGACAGGCTCACCCAAGACCCTATTCTATTGTATCATCGGCCGCCAAATTGGGGGTTCTTGGGTTAGTAGCCCTCTGTGGGCAAAGAAGCTCAAATCAAAAGAAGAACTACATATTGAGCCGCAAATCCTGAAGCCTCCCACAATAGAGCCCATTTAGATCCCTTTTTTTTTAGCAGAATCCTTACAGGAACTGCATTCTGATTATCAAGGCTGTGGTGCCTCGCCCAGGAAAGCCTCCACATCCGAGCGCAGCTGGTTGAAGCGCTCCTCGGTTAGGGTTTAGGCTAATTCGAGTTTAGGGAATCGAGTTTAAGGTTTAAGCGGTTTAGGGTTGACTTGTGATGAATACACTCCCCTCCCTTAATAAGGATTATAACAGGGATGCTAAAATTAAGGCCGTTGAAGGAAAAGGAACTTCTTCGTCAAGGGTCTACATCAGTGAAACATTTCACTAGGATTCTGATTTATATTTTGCGGTTATTACGGGCAAAGGCGTGGTCCAGGGCTTTTCGCAGTAAGCACTCCATGAGGGGCTTCTCCAGGTTGGAGTCTCTCCCTAAGGCTCCCTATTTTGGGGGCCACCAAGTCAGGAAATTGCCACATAAACATCTGGGTGCTTTGTGCTTATCCAGATCACAGCACGGTGCGACGATATAAATCATGTTTACAACCCTGTGAATATACACATACCACAATCGATACATACATATATATATATATATATAATATACACACACATATAACAGTGATAGTAGTAGTAGCAACAAAAATAAGAATACATACATCTCTAAACATATACAAGTACATGAACAAGTAAGCATGGTATATATATATATATATATATATACGGACAGATAGATAGGTAATTAAATATGTATACATATGTCTATAAGAACGATCCATGCATATAAACATATATATATATATATATATATTGCTTTCTGTTGTTCGGGTGGGCTGCCCGACAAGCATGATTTGTAGGCTTACGTCTTTCTTGTTTCTGGCATGCGCGCTTCTTGCCGCCATTGAGGGTCTGCTGGGGGGGGTGGGGGTACTTGCATGCGGAAATGTCGAATCCTATGGTATTTACAGTGCTTTCTACACATGCGGACTGTTCCTGCGTGTTGGTCTTCCGCGCGGACCCTTGCTGGCATGCTGGAATGTGTCTATTTGCATAGGTTTTTGCACGTCAAGAAGCGAACAACACGGTATTTCCGGTGTTTTTGCTTGTTTTCAGAAGGCTTTTTTCGGGCAGGTCCAATCCTATGGTGTTTACATTAATGTTCTACACCTGTTGACTGCTCCTGCACGTTGCGTTTACTTATGTCTTTGCGCATCAAGAGCTGAAAAGCATGGTTTTTTGACGGTGTGTTGGCTGGCTTTCAGAAGGCGATGTTTCTACCAGGTCATTTGAGCTCCGCTGCCCTTTTTTCATGTCCCGTGTCGGCATGTTACTTTGACAGTGTGGGGTGGGCGGGTGGGGGGGGGGGGTTCTGTGCGGAACAAACACACAGGGTATTGCACTCCGTGCAAACTTGTATTCAGCATAATATTGTATCCAAATCTGAACCCCCTAAACCCTACACCCAAAACCCCTACATCCTAAGTGCTACACCCCAAACCTGAAACCCGATGCCAGTCCGAAGACCACTCTCAACCCCGAGCCTAGTCTTGAGGACCTAAAGTCCCAAACCCTACGTTCCTGTGCTGCCACTTGCATCCTTCTGGCTCAGGTTGTTACTTAGTTTGTTGCTCTTTCCACACCTTTACTAGTCGATGCTTGACATAGAAGCACTTCCAGTTTAACCTCAGCCTTAAACCTTAAACCCGAAGGAAAGCGGGAGTCTGAAGTGGAAAGCCCCAACTCGTGTACCCTTAAGCCCCAAATCCCAAGGTCTGACGCGCAAGCCCTCAACCTCAACCTGCAAGGCCCACGCCCGAAAGAGCTCGACCTAAACCTTTACCGACGTCACCCGCTTAAATAAGAGATTAAAAGCAACTTTTCGCCAGCTTTTGGTTTTGCACATTTTCGCACCGTGCTTTCGTCTTCCCGACACACTCTACTGAAAATCGACACTTTTGCCAATGCCACGAAACCCCACGCAGACCGATGAATTCCTGCGTATGGATGTTTTGTCTTCAACCAGGTCTTGCACTTAAACACAAATGTGGAAAATATGCCTCTTCACCCATGCCTGCCACACTTTTCCATGCATGCCAATGTGGCCACTTTTGATGCAACATCTCGAATTCACTGCGCCTGCCGGTGTTTTCACCACTGCCGCATTCATCTGTGCTCGACATCCTTCCGAACGCAAACGATATACCTTCCGCCGCGGCGGCCAAAGGCGCACATGTTTCTGAACCGATTTTACCGAGCATCATAGTAGTCATAGCATGTCATAGCAAGAACGAAGTCAAGAGGCACTGCAGCTACAGTCAGGAAAAGAATCATCGAATTGGATCAGAAGCACTTGAGATGGACGGAGCTTGCAAACGGGGTTCGAGAAGTACGGAGCTGCCAAACAACACGAAGCTCCCCTTTTTACGGTCCACCTTGTTCATCTTTATGTAGGGGTCAGGGCTCCTGGTTCAAAGGCTTAGGTTCAAGAAACCCGGTGCGCAAATTCAAGGGCCGCGGACAGCTGGGGAAATCTTGCAGTGTTATCCAGGCCCCCGCAAGAGATCTGTAATAGAGCTCTGATGGTCCTTAATACTGGGTATTTGGGGTACACTTAGAATTTTGGCGTACAACTAAATATGAACTCCCAGGAGTACCTCTAGTAATTATTCAGGCTGTTATGTCAACCCCCCCTCAAAAAAACAAACGTCTGTCCTTCGCGGCTGCGCGCACGTGCTTGAGACTGTCTTCCAGGCAGGACCTTGGAGAACTCATGCGTGGGCTCTTCGTTTAGGGGTGTAGGCTTCATGGTTTAGGGTTTGGGGCTTCGAGAGTTTAATTGATTTCTTTTCTGTTTCATGATTTTGGGTTCAGAGGTCTAGGACCTATTTTCATACCGCACACTCTCCTGCTTCACCTTCATCCATGCCGTCTTCGCTTGTCATCGAAATAAGCATCAGCATCATCGTCCTCGCAGCCTTTTTTCTTGACCCACCATCCATATGCTCAATTGCAGTATCCTTTGTATTGATGGCTAGGGTCCCACGAAGGAGCCACCCCTATACCCGGCTGCTCTAAGACCGACCTCTCGAATCCCAAAACTAAAGCGTAATCCCTCAACCCCGAACCCCAACAAAGGCATGAACTGTTTAAGGTTCAGGGTTTAGGGTTCAGGGTTTAGGGGTATAGGGTTTAGGGTTTGGGGTTTGGGGTTTAGGGTTTAGGGGTTTAGGGTTTAGGGTTGGGGTTTAGGGTTTAGGGCACAGAGTTTAGGGACTTGAAGGCAAGAGCCGAGGCACAAGAAGCGCCTGTCTGAGGCGCGCATGGTAATGCAGAGGAAGTGCAGACAGGAGATGCAACCAACCTGCTGTCGAGTTTTCTGGGAGCTTAGTGTTGTTGTTGTAAGTCTTTCAGGGTTTCAGAGGGATGGGCTTTTAAGGGCTGTAAGGTTTTGAAGGTTCGTGTTCTACTACTTTAGGATTGCAAGCTTTTTCAGTGTTCGGGTTTCAAGGCCACATGCTGCGAAGAGTGTTCCAGGATTGATGGCCAACCTGAGGAACAAGGCGAAGGTTCGGGCCTTCGCCTCCTTTGACGTGGTGCTTATCAGCTTCTCACGGAAACAGGAAGCCCACAAAGCCTATAACCTTGCAAAAAGCCTCAGACCAAAAGGTTTCGTGTTCGTTCGGGTGATATCGAATGAAAGGGTTTAGGGCTTATAGGGTTTTCAAGCTAGCAGGTTACCGGATGATCCAAGTCTGCAACGTCCTTCATGGAGTTCACATAGATGGTTAGAACAGGGCTTTGGGGGGGGGGGTACATTATTCCACATTTGTAACCGGGCTGTTTGAGTGCTTGGAAAAGGTGAACGGTGTGGTTGGTGCAGGGTCATAGGGTGTAGGGTGTACGCTTTGAGGTTTCAGGATTTAGAATCCGGGTTCACGGTTTAGGGATTTGGGGCTCAGGGTTTATTTAGGACACCCTCAGCTCGGAAGCTTGTTTTCACCAGATCCAATTTCAAAGTTGCGGTCAAAGTGCTTCTCCCTGCTCAAGCGAACACTGCGAACACTCCCAGCAGAGCATTGGAGGTGCAGTGCCAGCGGAGGGACACTGAGCAAAGTGGAGACAGCAATAGACCGGACTTAAAATCTACAGCGCTGACCTGGTACCCAAAATCCTCAACCCCAAGCCCTATAAACCTTGAACCCAGATCAATGCTGCATACAGTAAGCGAATTCGCAAGCTCTACTGGCACTGCCAGTCGGGGCTGCTCTACACTAGGATGCCTTCGGAGGCCTGAACCCAGACATCCAAACTAGTTGGAGTATTAAGAGCATCAGGATAAAGGCGTTCCAACTTGTGGGCTTATACTGCTTATATAGTCCCCAGATTCATGAGCTCCTCCCTTCCTCTAAGACTTTCAGGGCGGTGATGAGTGAAGGATTGCTCTTGTCCTTCTGAACAGAAAGAGGTCCATGGTGGGTTTATTGATCAGAGACCGACCGCATTATTCAAGCATGTACTTCTGCTTTTGACGTCCATTATCATTCCCATTGATTCTGATTACTATGCTTAGTACAACTAAGATAATCGATTTCTCGCAGTCTGATGATCATTACCGATATTCATACTACAAGTCTTGCGACAACTTGTTCTACAAAGACGTCTACATTACTGCAACAACTCTTGCCATAATGTAGGGGCCTTAGTATTAGAATAAGGTTTTGGCGCCCACTATACTGTAATTCTACTAAGGACCCCCCACACAAATAGCACAGGTAATTGTTAAGGCCCCTACATTCGGGGATCCCTTAGAGAGCCCTTTAAGGAACCCTTTAAAGGGAACTGTACCGTCTTTATAATTATTGAGGCCGATACATTAAATGGCTGCTATTGTCAACGCGATCTCCAGGCCGAGATCAGCCCCGAGGAGGCCAAGGAAAACGAAGAGCGTGGCCAAAAATGACCAAAAAGATTCAGGGTTTAAGGGGGTTTAGGGTTTTAAGGGGCTTAGGGTTTAGGGGGTTTGGGGCTTGTGGGGTTTGGGGTTTAGAGTTTAGGGCTTGTGGGGTTTAGCTTAGGAGGTTTTTCAGGTTTAGCACAGAGGGTCTATTTTTTATAAAAGCCCTCGACCAAAAAGATTCAGGGCTCAGGGGCTTTGGGGTTTAGCGGGCTTAGGATGTTCGGGGGTTTTAAGGTTTTGGGGGTTGACGGCTTCAGTTCGAATGTATGCACAGCAGTACGGGTAGCAAGAGTCATATGGGCGGCAAAAAGAATCTGTCGCAAATGCCGGCCCTCAACAAGTCGCTGGCTTCCTTCGAGACACGCTTGAAGTCACGGGGATCCACCCTCTCTTCCAAACAGTTCGTCCCTTTCCAGTCAGGTCTCTCTTCCTTGCTAAGTGCCATGGTTTGAAAAGGCTTGGCTTTGCCCTTGATATACAAAGTCATAGCCTGGCCACTTTCCTGAACTGTCCTGTGATATGTCGTGGCGTCCAGGAAACACGAACTACCACTCGAATGCTTCCAGCAAGTCTTGCACAGAAGTGATCCGCGCTTCCTGACTCCTGGCATCTTGAGGGCTTCATCCTGCGAGCGATTGAACTCGAAATGCACGCCGCAGTCGCCCTCCCGATCGTTGGCGATATCCCAGATTTCGTTCAGGTAGCTTCCATGTAGACACACCGAATGGAAGTTGGCCCTATGGCTGTGCACATAGGTTTCAGAGGCGTCTTGCATAAACAAGTGTAGGCGTACATCAACTCCTTCGCCATTGAAGATGTGGATGCGGTACATCAGGTTCGGTTGCAAGTCCACCGTCCTCTGCTGAACTTTCACTAGACCCCAAAGCTCACAACACAGACTTGATGGCATCTAGATCTACAGGGCCTGGGCTGAACGAAGCTGAGTAAGCTGAGGGCTTTGAGATTCGGTGTGTGGGAATACTATGGATTCCCTGTGTGGCTACAGTCTTGGTCATCTGTAATCTTTCCTGGATGCGCTTGGTGTTGCTGTTCCTGCTATGCCAATCCTGATGATAGATGATGGCGATGATGCTGGCAATAGTGGTGATGACGCTGATGGCGACGAAGATGAGGCTGAGGATGATGGTGGTGGTGAAGATGATGACGATGATGGTGATGATGACGGAGGATGCTGATGATGATGGTGAGTGACGTGAATCGGCGAAACATGCTGCAACTGCTGCCACAGCTGCCTCTGCCGCTGTTGTTGTTGTTGCTGCTGCTGCTGCTACAGCTGCTGCCGCTGTGGCTGCATGTTCATAGAGGTTACTGGTCACCACATGTCACCACACACCACGATCTCCACTTTGATAAAGAATGCATAGTACGCCACAACTGGCACGGTGACTGCAGCGGGCACGACGACGAACATTGCGCCCACTACATTGTCAGAGAGACTGCTGTCACTGCCACCATGCGGCTACAACGAAGATACTACTGCTGCTACTGTCCGTGACGACGATCCTACTACGACGCTACTGCTACTGCTACGGCTACGGCTGCTGTGACTCCTACTTCTACTGTTGCTCCTGCTCCTGCCCCTTCTCCTGTCGCTGCTGCTGCCGCTGTTGCTGCTACTACTACTACTACTGCTACTAAAACCAAAAATACAAATATAATACTACTGCTACTACTACTACTACCACCAGCTACTGCTACTACTACTACCACCACCACGACGACTAGTACTACTACCACTACTACTACTACTACTACTACTACTACTACCACTACTACGACTGCTGCTGCTGCTACTGCTACTGCTACTACCGCTACTAAATCTGCTACTACTACTACTACTAGTACTACTACTACTACTCGCGACGACTACAACGACGGCGACTAAGACGACCATGATGACGACTAGGACGATGAGGACTACGAGGACAACGACGACAACCACTGCCAAGACTGTGGCGACGAAGCCCAAACCCGGCCGCAATCGAGTCTCAGCTGGGGGAACAGCTCTTCCCACTCCCCGCAGCAAAGCATGACAGCCCGGAGCTTTCTGGCAATCTCCTCGACAATCTCCCGGTCCTCTTTGCGCACTTCAACCGGCTGCCGCTTTGCGAGGCGCTTGTCGAGGTCTTGAAGAAGGCTCTGAAGCTCCTGAGGTCTGTCAACTTCGAACCGCAAATTTCTCCAGTACTGCTTCCAAAATACACCGCATCATCCGCTAATTGCTCAGAAGGGGGTGGATGGGCTGTCGCACACGATGCATGCATGTCGTACTTAATTTAATCGCGGGCAACATGACGTGATGAGTCTATGTCCCTACGGTCCTCAAGCTCCGCAATGCTGTCCTCCACGCACGACGTATGTGGCCGACAGGCATTTTTGCATCGTGCTGCCTGCCGGTGACAGCGCGAGGTTGTAACGAAGCCTGCTGCCAGCACTGATGCCCACAGTGACGAGAAGTGCTGGTCAAGATTCCGAGAATTCTTGATGCACTTGCTCACTAGAGGCGCTCGAAGAGGGCTCAGTTGAACGGGCTGCTGCATCGAAATGCCAGCCAAACTTGGTAGCTCCATAACTCTCGAAGTCCAGGAATGCAACGAAAAGGCGAATAATCGAACCAAATGCAGCTAGCATCCAAGTTCAGATAGCTTTCCGGGTGGGGGTATATCACAGATGCATGGCATGGCTTTCGGATTGAAGAGTTAACTCGAGAAATAATGAGAGAAAGTCGTGGCAGCAAAAATGGTAGATTCCGCTGAAAGACAACATACGAAACCTTATCAATCAGGCAGTTCACGCCTCAGTATTAAGCAACTTCTTAAGATATCTGCGCATCCAACACTCGCAAGCACTGACTGCCTGAGAGGGACAAGCCCCACACGCACATGTCTCAACCTGCCACTCTGGACCCTGATCCAAGAGGCTTGCCTAACGTGAAGGCCAAGAGTGAAAACCCTCAGCCGTACGTACTACACCTTTTGTATGTACGTATGTATGTATGCATGAGTATAAAAACATATATATATATATGTATATATATATCGACTATATAGATAATTATATAATATACACACACACCCTAAACCCAAACCCTGTCCTATACATCCGAAACCGCGTAAACCTTAAACCCCAAGCCTCCAAACCCTGTTACTAGACCTCGACAGGAAATATGAATCCCTATGGCCCTATCAACTCCAACAGCCTTACACACGAAAACTCCCCTATGAAACCCATAATTTAACAGCTAAGCTCATCAGGGCTTAAAGGGAGTTCGAGAAGCCTTGAAGTTGGCCAGAGACTGCAGGGACTCAATGCCGAAGGCCCTCACACGCTCGCCCTGGCGTACAGGCGTTGGCGAGGTCTTGGGTTCCCTAAATCCTAAACGCTAAACCCTAAACCCTAAATCCTAAACCCTAAACACCTAAACCTTATAAGGGTTAGGGCTTACAGGGTTTAGGTTTGGGGGGGTGAGGGTTTAGGGTAGCCAATGGCTGAGTCGCAGGCCCATGACATGATGTAGGGGCATCAAATCGAGTGGAGTTTGGGGATGTTGTGTACGATAATCATGTTAATCATAATCAAGAATCCCCATGAATATCGAGGATCTAGCTGAGATGTCGGAAGAGTGCTGCCGAGTTGATGTAGGAGTCGGTTGTGAGAGGTTTAACCGTTTAGCGTTCGGGGCCGGGGTTCTATGGGCCTAAATCATTAAAGTTGGGTTAGTGTTTATGTTTTGAGGTGGTGGGGGGGGGGGGGGNGGGGGGGGGGGGTATATACTATACAATTCTAAAATAAGGAACCCTAAGGAAACATGCTGGTCATTATTCCTCGGTTGGTTTTGGATTCATTTGGTGCAGAAACGCAGATCCGCAAAGAATCTCTGGATCCGCAGCCCCCCGGATTTTCTAAGGGCCGCTTCAGATCTCCTTTAAGAGAAGGGTTTCTTCAAGGGTTGCTGTACGGGCTCGTTTATGGGATCCAAGATATACCGATGTTCGCAAGCCTCGAAACACCTGCCCAAACGAACCGAAATGAGCGAATGGCTTGCGCCCATCTTCCGGGGTTGCCTGAGCATTTGCCTGGTCGCCGCCGTTGATGTAGTTGCCCGCCTGTGTTGGGCTGGACGACGGAGTTTGGAAGTAGTTCAGGAGCTATAGTCTCGATTGCAGTTGATTGTTGGCGCCTTGCTTCTTGTTCTACAGTTATCGGTGAGGATTTGTCCGTGTGGGCTACTGGAGAGTCCATGGCTCTTGGGATTTGGGGGCTTTGGGAGTCCGGAGTCAGGGAGGACTTGCTTGTCCGGTATCTTAGGGGAACTTTAGATTAACCTTTGGGATTACGTAGGGAGCATATCACACCAAAAAGGTTAATAGTTTCCTGCTCCACTACTGAGAGGACTTGGAGGCTTGGGGTTTGAGATTTGCAGGTCCTCCCCCTAGAAGCACGCTTACCTACATACACGATTCATCCCAGTTCTGGATGGCATTTTCAGCCTCCTCTCTGCTAGTTCGGACTCTTGCGATCTTGAAAGGAGGACCCCTTCATTTCTTGTAGGACAGAGTTTGAAAACTACTGGGTTCCGTGGTTGAATGGGCTTCGCACCAGATGTTCGAGGCCCCACTTGCTTCCGCAAGGTTTCAGGGTTTCAGCTTAAGGTTTCAACGGTTGTCATAAACCCCCAATAGTTGAGTTGATGGGTTTAGGGTTTAGGATTTGGAAATACCCGTCCTCAGGGTTTTCATACAGCCAGCACCTTCTTCCGGTATTGTCGAGATCTCCAGATACGGAGATATATTCTCCACATGCCGATTCTGTTGGGAACTCCAGATAAGGAGACAAAAGGTCAATAAACCTCCACCGCCAAACACTGTAAACCCTGGTAGCAACCAGAACCAGAACAACAAACAACATGCACCAATAATAAAAACAGTAATAATCATACTAATAAGAAGAAGAATAACAATAATAACAATAACAATAAGACTAACGACAGTAATCATAATAAGAATCATAGCAATACGAACAAGAAGTGGCCTCTAGGACGATGGCCAGGAGCTCCCTAAAGGGAGCGGAGTTCCTGTGGCCAGGGGCAGATCGAGGCTTAGTGCTTCTGAAGTTTAGGTGTCTAGCGGGTTTAGGGTTTAGGGATTATGACTCAATTATGATTCTACTGTACTGTGTTATATTGTATAGATTCCATACTATATTGTAAAGTACCATATTTGTACATCATATTAACTAGATTATAGCATATTCGGCTATGGTGTTTAGGGGCTTGATGTTCAGGAGGGCTGGAATCAGACCTGAACATAGGGACAGGCATTTCGGTTCTCAGAATGAACTTCTGAAAACCTTCGCGGCAAAAACCTGCTAATTGAAGACAGTGACTCCACCGCTCCAGCCCAGCTCGAGATTTACAGTGCTTTCGGGACATGGCCAGCAGCTGAGACATACAACCCAAACCCTACACCCTGAACCCGAAAGCCCCACACCCCCGGAATCTTAACAACTCCCAAACCCCTCCTCGAAAACCCCCCAAGCCAAAACCCTAAAGCCCCGAAAGCCCAAAACGTAGGATGAGTGGGAAGCAAAAGTGAAAGCCGCAATACCTCAAACTTGATCGTAGAGGGCTGAAATGGGCTTCCCAAGTTGAAAACCTAAACCCTAAAACCCTTGAAAGCCCCGGTAGAAGCCTCTAGATCCCGTAGAGGAACTCCATAAACCCTAAACCTCTAAAAGGAAGGTGGAGGAACCCATAGGCCAGCCAAAGGAGGCTAACAAAACCCTAAACCCCTAAACCCTAAACCCTAAACCCCTAAACCCAGCCACCGGAAGCCAGAAATGGTCCTTGACTCTTCTGCGGCTTGCTGTAGAACCTCCAAGGGCTTCGGGCATTCAGACATTTAGGCTTTAGGGCCTTAATAATCTGAATAGGGTTTTGGGGTATATAAGGAGCCCCAAAATCTGAATAGGGTTTTGGGGCAGATTATACTACTTATTATAGTAAGGAGCCCAAAATAGCATGAGATGGGTAATTATTTGGGGCCTATCTTAGGGCTTGTGGCTTTAGGGTTTACGGGTTTGGGCTCTTGGGTTTCGGGTCAGGTGAGCTGAGTTGCAAAAGATGTGGTGCTGAACCAGGTTCAGGGGTTTAGGGTTTAAGGTTTTAGGGTTTAGGGGTTTAGGGTTTAGGCATCCATCAAAGCAGGAGTTACTGTTGAGCAGCCGTTGCAACAAGCTCAACCGTGACGGTACCAGAACTACCAGAGATACAGGTGTACTGGAAGTCACGGTAACCGTATCAGTAGTGCCGAGTCAATCCTTGCAAAGGATAATACACGGGCTTTGAGAATTAGAGTAGGGGTTTGGGGGATATACCATAAACGCCTGCACTGAGCTCAAGGGCCCGCTAGTAAGCCCATATCTAAGAATGTGCCACACCACTAATGAACATCTGTTTTGCACCTAGACTTCAGGACCTCGATGCTCTCTTTGGGCCTCCCCCGACCCCTCTCGTTTCAGCATGTGCCCATCGAAGCCTCCGCTCAGAATGTACTTGGTTCGACCCAGATCTCGTGCCTTCCCCGTCGCTACACTCACCCATCCCGAATTACACAAGCCCGTACTTACACCCGAAGTCCTAGCTGCATAGTAACCCCTGAGCCCTAAGCTCTCATTCCTAGGCTGCGAACCCGCAGAGCCTACATCCCGCAATCCTTTACACCACCATCAAGCTTAGCAACACCAGTAAGCACCAGAAGAACAACGATAAGCAACCATTGTCATACTGATGCTCGTACTAGTATTCTCTTTGAAACACTAGACTCTTGACAAGCGCAATCCTGCGAACTCGGTGCCGTAGACTGCCCTGAAGGACCAAATGACCCTTAAAAGTAGGGGCCCCATACCCATATATTATGAATCCCTATATGGTATATGAACCTTAAACCCTTTTAGGGTTCATTTCGTCCTTAAGGTGGGCCTGGCAGCGCTCCATCAAGCTTTCCCGGATTGTCCTGGGCACATGAAGGCGCACGAAATGGGAGTTTCCGAAAATAGGGGGCCCTAATATAGTACCCTAAATAGTAGGATCCTTATTATAGGGACCCCAAAATAAGGTACCCCCAATTTTCGAAAACTCCCAAATCCGTCTTGGGCACCAGACATCACACCCCGGTCCTCCTTCACGGGACTCAACTAGGATCTCTTCTTGAAAAGCAAGGGGTGTGTGTAGTTGACTAGGATATATGATATATGTGTAGGTGTCAAAAATTAGGGTCCCTTTTGGGGTATCTTAAATAATAGGTGCCGTATTATATTGGGGACCCACAAAGGGAAACCCTAAACCCTAAACCGTATTATATTGGAGACCCAAAAAGGGACCATAATTTTGACAACCACCCATATAGACCTCGAGGCTTCGGGGCTTGCTTGTTGTAGTGGGTCTTGGTCGAGGGCTCAGGGCTTTCAGTATCTCAACCCTACACCCGCTGAATCTCAATGAATATCTGGATTTGTGTTTGTCTCTAATTGTGTACATATACCTATGTGTGTGTATATATGTGTGTGTATGTATATGTATGTGTATACATACATACATACATACATACATCCATACATACACACACGCATATATATATATATATATGCGTGTGTGTATGTATGGATGTATGTATGTATGTATAGTATATGTGTGTGTACAGAGATGTATACTTATGCTGAGCACACACAGAGAAGAAGAGGAGTGGTTGGGGCTTAGGGCTTAGGGCCAGGGAGGGAGATGTTGATGTTGGCAGTGGTGTATACAGGGCGAAGAACTCGTGGAAGAAGCCCCGATCTTCTTAGCATCCGGCTGATAGGAGAGCGCAAACTTCATCACCTCCAATTTGAAAGGAGGTCTTGAGATTCGAGTGGGGATTAGGGTTTAGGGGCTGCTGAAAGGTGCAAAACGTGTCGTATGCATGAATTCAAGACGCTATGGCTAACGCATCCGGCATCCCGACACCTTAAACCCTTACTAAGCCGACTAAGCCAGTTCCGAGCTTCTCGGGAACACGACGGTTTGACACTCGACGGTTTGAGGAGTGTTGAGACTGTCGGGGTAGGTTAACCAGAGGCTTTATAAGTTCGGAGTTCAGGAATATTTTTGCATCAGAGCCTGACACAAAAACCCACGCACTGCACGGCAAGTACTGCAGGTATCATCTCGGCCCAAAGCTGAAGCCCGGAAGCCCCATAAAACAGGGTTGTCTAATTAAGGGAGTATAGGGGCGTTCTTTCGGTAACTGTTCGTAGTTATTCTGAACCCTATGGTACTCAAAGCCCAGGGCATACCCTCGGCACACCCACATCACAATGAATCCCATACTTGGACCTGGACATCCTGGTCAGGAGTGATTAGCACCCTCACTGGTAGCTGCCGTTTGCAGTATGCCAGCATTTGCTGAGTTTCACAACAGAATGCGGCGTCTGTGTGCGAACCATGGGGCAAGCGTGAATCTATGCGACACCGCATCTACCGGAAGAGGAGCCATACCCTAACTGCACCAAAATCCTGGAGCCACCTAAACCCTAAAACCCTAAACCCCGAAATCCTAAAACCCCACATCTACTTTGGCCAAACCGAGCTAACTGTCGCCCTGAAGGCTGAACTAGATGATCCTGAAAGACTTCAGCCTCGAAGGATGAATGTTTACAAGACCCAAACATCAGCCCCAAACCTTGAAAGCCATGATGTAGGGTCTTGAACTCTAGAAGAATTGGAAGTTGTGGGGTACATTCTTGTATAGCTTTCCGAAGGAACCGCAGATTAATTTGTCAGTACTACGCCCGCAACCCCATCAACAGAGCCCCGGATCCACGAGCAAGGAAAGCGCGAAAGCATGGTGCCTTTATCCGCGCCGGGCTGAGATTGCAGAGTGGCAGCATCCTCATACTATACGGGGCTTACTAATTAGAATAGGGTTTTGGGCCCATTTTTCTATCGTTATAACAAGCATATTATAGCTGTGTTGGACTTAAGTTGGAGGGTTTAGTTTGCAAGGTTTTGGGTCTAGGCAGCATCGTATAGCTGTTTTGGACTGGGGGTTTAAGTTTGAGAGGTTTTGGGTCTAGGCAGCATCCTATAGATGTTTCGGGAGTCCAGTGTTGGAGGAGACAAGCTTTCTTGGCGTGGGTTTCAATATGTTTCACTCGGCTCGGTCGCACTTGTATCGGCTCTGACCAAACAACAGCACAATGCTCAAAACACCACGTTGCTGGGTTCCTTCAAAACCCGATGTTAAGCTTCGAAGGCAAGCCGCTGTCATATTGCTTAGGCAGTTTCCCGAAAAACCGTTTATGGCTCGGGCTTTACGGCAAAGGGTTTACGAGATAGAGCTTCAAGCGAAATATCCGAAAGCCTCTGGGGAAGTATCAGGGCGTGAGCAGACGTGTTTCACCCGAAACTCCCCAACTCTCGACTCAAATGGCTCCGCAAACCCGGCACATTTTAATGCTGAACCCCTACGCCCTAAATGCCTTAAACTCGCATGGATGCTGACAGTCGATGATTGAAACTTTCGTGCTGGTTCGTTTCTTCTTCGTGTTGTGTGTGTGTGTGCTTGTGTGCTTGTGTGCTGGTTCTCTGTCGGCGTTCGGGTTTAGGGCCGGGTTCAGTTAGAGTTCAGGGCGTAGGCTTTAGGGCGTTGTTGCACGGCATCGCTATCATTAAATCGTGAACGCTCGAGGCCTAGCATGGCAGCCCCAACATCGGCCCTCTTTTTATTCCTTGCTGCTGTGCGAATTCACCTTGCAGAAACGTCGGCTCTTATCCTCTTCGGCAATCGAAGAAAACTGCGAATGATGCAAGCATTGTCAGCCACGACTTTACCATGGTTCTGCCGCGCATAGTCTCCCCATCTCTCCTCTTCGTTCCTTTGTCTCCTTCCCCCCCCCCCTCTCGTGTCATATGCTGCCTCGTCGATGCGGCGCTGCACCACCGTGAGTTTGTCGCCGATGTTGTCCATCTTCTCGAGGTCTCGGTTCATGAGGCTGTCGCTGGATGCAAGCAGCTTTCAGTATGCATGCGAGGCTCGACATGACAGGCTATAAGCTCCGGACAGTATTGCTTCTGCCAGTGCGTCGGAGGTTTCGGATCGCGTGGCCAGCTGCGCTTTCCCCATAGGGACTTGCTTCCAAGTCGCCGAGCCGGGGTTCTGGCCGTGCAGGCGCTACCATGCTCCCTGCCGTCCTGACGTCCTCAGGAAGCAAAACACGAGCACACAACTGGCGACGCTCCCAGTACCTGCTATACCGCACAACAGCAGACGCTCTGCAGTTGAGCCACTTCCAGGACCACCACATCCACTTCCAACTCAGCCTTCTTGTCTTCGACCGGCGCTTGCTGAATTGGAGCGTCAGGACCTTACTCGGCAGTTCATCGGCAGACATGTGCTTCTGGCATTCATCCTTAACACCTATATGCAGCTTCGAGTGGCGTGCAGGAGCAGGAGGCGGCGGCGGCTGGCGGAAGACTCTCTTGGCCGCGGCAGGAGGCGGCGGGTTGATTCCCTCGGCGACAGAAGTTTGCCAGCTAGTCCTGTTTATCTCCGAGACACCTTTGCTTTCCGAGGCACAGCCGGCGGCATCGGCATCTGCACCGTGACCTGAGCCACTGATCACTGCAGCTTCTCGTGCTTTTCTGCGGGCGGCCGTCTACATGCGCTGCACGATCATCTACGATTCCCTGGCCTTCACTGCGACGTATTGTCGAAGCCGACGCCGCCCGGGAGCACGGTCTCCCACCCTCGCCCCGCAACTTGCAGACAAGGCACTCGCTGGAGTCAGATTCATCTGCATACTAGCAACCGTAACCCCAGCCTGGATCTCGGTGCGTGCCGCGGTGGAAGCAGCGGCGGCCATGGCAGCAGGAGTTTGCGACGGAGGCAGGGATTGGGATTGCTGTTGCGTTCAAGAGCTTCGAGCCGAGCAGCGGACCAAGCTGGAAACTTGCCTTCTATATGCTGACTCTGCTGCAAACACGCGGTGCACATGCTGGTGGTAGCTAATGCAGACGCTAGGCTTGCACGCTCCCTGTCTTTGTTTTTGTCCGGATGCTGTCGCGTTCTGCGAAGGGCGTTAGCTGGCATTATCTACTAATGTACAGGGCGTCTTGCGTCCACAGTGTCTCGGATGGAAGTTTCTCTATCGAGACCACTGTGCTGCGCCACCACTTCCGCCCTGCTTTGAGGGGGTTGTGGCCATAGGAAGTCCTTGGAGAGCGCCAGGTCGAAGTCCAGTGGGCGCCCTCCAGAGACCTCAGTCGGCGTTCCCTGAGGCTTTCCTTCTCGTCCTGGGCGTAGTCGTCCTCCAGCCACTCAGCAGTCCTGGGCCAGGCCGGCTTCATCGCTTAATCTTGCATCTGTCTCTCTCCTATGATTATGTGTTTCGCTAGCTTGGCTCTGCTGAGTCCGGAGCTGTGGCTCGGGCAGCAAGCTGAAGTGGTCGGCTTCTTCCAAGCGATGCGTTCGCAGGCCGCCCCGACTCCATGTATCGGGGCGGGCTCGATGCCAGACCTCTCATGGTGTTTCTTTCCACGGCTTCAACGCAAACGCATTCACTCTCTGGGCCTGCCTGCAGATGGTACTCGACAGCGGCGCTTTCGTGTCTGGCCAGTGATTACTGTTCTCCGCTTACCCACCCCACCACCCTCCACTCCTCATGAAACATCCATTGCAGGCCAAGGCACCTGATGTCAGGATTAGGACCTTCCTGCGCAGCACACTGGGAAACCCTCTCGCTACACTGCCCACTGTTCCCTGGCCAGCCTGGAGGAAGTAGAAGAAATCCATCGCAGGCCAGAGTGTCCACGAGACTGGGTCACGGATCTGCGAACCGACAGCACACAGGACCGGTATACTCCAGCAAGCGCTCTGCTGTCTCTCTCTCTCTCTCTGTCTCACTCTCCTTCCCTTCTGCTCGAGACGGTTTCCCTCCTGCCTGGAAGTAGTCCGCCTCCCAGAAGGCCACCGGACACGACACGAACGGCATCTCGCTGTGTCGCGGGTTCCTGTGCAGCTCAGCTCGGGAAGCTCAGTTGGAGGCGGATCTCGTGCAGGCGCTTCGGCTGCTTTGGCCTGCAGTCAAACATGTTCTGAGCCTAATCAAAGACACCTGGACTGCTGACCAACGTCTGAGTGTGCTGCCGAAACCACCCTTGCTTCTTTGCACAGGGACGACCTGAACCCGATACCACTATTGTTGATTCTTAGCTTCCTACCGGAGCCGCGGCTGGATTCGTGTCTGAGGTCCGAACAGGCGAGTGCATTCTGTTCGTCGTCATGCAGTGCTTCGGCTCTTTGCACACCTGTTTCAAATCACTTCTACGTGAGTTCCTAGTTCTACATCTTGAGGCCCGGACGCAGCAGTTGAACACTCCCTCGTAGTTGTCGAATTGGAGACTGCATGCCAGGTTGGTGGCTGAACACGAACTAAGCGGCTCTTGCAATGGGCAGTCTGCGAGCCAAGCCAATTTCAAGCCAGGTTCCTTGCAAGCACGATGCTGTGGGCTCCTACTGCTTGCTACTCGCCTCGGCCCTCGGTCGCCTGTCTTCCTTTTACAAGGCTGCTTTGGCACTCTTCTATAGCGTACAAGGTGAACGGCTCTTTGGTGGCTGGCGGCAGGTGGCTGGAGCTAGATGGCTGGAGGCAGGTGGCTGGAGGCAGGTGGCTGGAGGCAGGTGGCTGCAGGCAGGTGGCTGGAGGCAGGTGGCTGGTGGTTGGAGGGTGGTGGCTGGAGGGTTGTGGCAGGAGAATGGTGGTGTGGCTGGTGGGCTGGTATGGCCGGTCTATTCAAGGTATGGCGTATCGCTACCGAACCGAACCGAAACTCCGCAATACTGGCAATACATATACCTAACACCGCATGCGTATCGGTATCGACCGAACCGGCCGATTACCATCATAATTCTTCGACCCTACATTAGTTGAAAGGATAAGCCTTGGCCGTCGTTGGCGAAGTAGCTAGCGGGAGTTGGGGCCCCAAGCAGGCCGTAAACCGACACCACAGAATCAACCAGTGGGCCTCTTCACGTTCGGGGTTCAAGGTTGATGGATTGGGGCTTAAAGTTTAGGGTTCACTCCTGAGCCTAAATCCTAAACACCTCGTCCGACCCCCAAATCCCTAAACCCCCGAGGCCTAATCACTATAAGCTCGTCCAGCCCTGAACCCCAAGCAATGGAGGGGCCTCCTCTCCACATCTCGGAGGGTGTCCTCCTGCCCCAGTTGTTGTAAAATCATCTGGCTGGGGGTCTGGGCCCTCAGGGTCAAAGTACCTGATCATCATACGCTCTCCAGACCTAGTATCCTGAACCCAAGTACCTAATGACTAGCCACTAGGCCCTTTAGAATGTGGAATAACTTGCTCCCTTCACTCGTTTTCACGACGTACACCACCCAAAAGTCCTGCCCTGTCAATCCAGATAGGCTGTATGGTCCAAGTACTTAACTACCCGCAACTACCCAAAAACCCTAAACCCTGACACTCGGTCCTTTCGACCCTTAATGGCAGCTTGGGAAGCGAGACCCTGAGCCCAAAGCAGTCTGGTGCTTTAATATAGGATAATTACAAAAGGAAACCCCCTAAGAGTAGTGTAGGAAACTACTAAGGCCCCTATAGTACTTTGCTTCTGTGAGGCGCTAAGGTCTGTCCTAAGGCTTGGTCCTACCAAAGCTTAGGGTTTGCCTTAACCTACCAAAACCTAGTTTTTATGCTAGGTCCCTCCAAATTCCATATTAGGGTTTATAGTAAGAACCTGAACAAAGTCAGGGCTCTAACGTTCTAGGCTTGAAGGCTTCTGCTTGAGGGCTGTGGGTCTACGGTCTAGGGTGTAGGCCTTGGACGACGAGTTTCCCGGATAGCATCCTTGATCTTAGACCCGAAACCTGAAATCATCGCAGCCAGCCTTGTCTTTGTTCGCCAGTAGCTTCGTCGCCTGCAGAAAAATCACTTATGTAATTGTATGTTTGTATATATATATATATACATACATATGCGAATAAACAGATAAACATGCGTATACATATATATATATATATACACACACATAAAATCCGTATGTGCCCATTAATTTGCTGTTTTGTATTTGTTTACCTGTGCACACTTATCTGTTTGTATATGTATGTATGTATGTATGTATGTATGTATGTATGTATGTATGTATGTATAGCTATATATATATATATATAGATGTATAAATACATGCCTCTATATATATATATGCATATGTACATATACATATAGAGAGAGAGATATGTATAGACACACACTTGAAATATTCTTATATATATATGTGTGTGTATCTGTATGTATACACATGCATGCATGCATGCATGCATGCATGCATGCACATGCATGCATGCATGCATGCATGCATACGTACGTACGTACGTGTATACACACACTCTCTCTCTCTCTCTCGCTCTCTCTATCTTCTGAGGGGGAGGATGCGCACCGAGGTGGGATCCTAGTCTGCAAATCGGCCCTGAAGCCGAATCTCGCGCTTGAAATGAGATACCCCACCCCCCTTCAGTCGAACCAAGACTCAAAGGCCTCCGATGTCGTCGGCATCGCCACAGTCAGAAGCTCCACATGGTCGGCACGCAGCCACGTGGAGCCTGCAATTCAATGTGGTGGTGGGCAGGGAAAAGGGAGGGGGGTGGCATTGAAACCCCAAACCCAAAACAATTAAAGTCCCCAGAGGGTCCATACACACTACTATTATGGAATTAGGGCCCAAAACCATAATGGGGATGGTCTTTTGGGACCTAATTCCATAATGGTAGTGTATATGGACCCTCTGGGGTCTAAACCGTAAACACCCAGCCGTCCCCAAACCCCGATCCTGAAGGGCCAAACTGATGGATGGAGTAGTTTGGGAGTGCATTTTGGTGGTTTAGGAGTTTAGGGTTTCGGGTTTAGGATGTTATTTTTTGGTACTACGGATTTCCTCTAGGGTTTAGGAACATGGTGCATTGTCTTGGGCCTGGGATGTACTGAGGCCGTTTTGCTGACCGTCTCTGCCCCAAACGCTGGCTGGGGTTGAAACTGCACGGCCCCGCAGGCGTTCCTGTCGACAGGTCTGTGAATGCTGCCAAACCCCCAAAACCCTGAACCTCCAAACCTTTAACTCTAAAATTCTAACCTGAAGGGAGTACCTAGGAATAGTAACCCTTATTTGTAGTCAGGCTTGAAAGTAAGGCTTACAGGAAAGTCTGGGAAGTCAGGAATTCTGTGCCGGATTTCCAGACTTGCTTTGGCATCCCTGAGCTTGTTTACTCCATGCCCGCTCACAGCAGGTCTTTACTATGCGGCATGCAGGCTCTGGGGTTTGGGGTTTAGCGGCTCAGAGTGTTGGCTTCAGGGTGTGCGGGCTTGTGTGCTTGTGTGTGTTATCATGAAGTCTCGCCAGACTTAGTAAGTACCTTACATGAACCATGGACTCCGTCTACTTTAGACTCCCTCTAGAATTTCAAGCACTCCTTTGTCTTCGTGTGCCTGTGTCGAAGAGGCGAATCGCTTGGCTCAGCTCCTGCACAAAAAGCTCAAACACTCAGATAAAGACGTGTAAGCTATATGCCCATCAACAGTGCTAAGGGGTTTCGGTTCAGGGTCTCGGGTCAGGGTTTATGGCTAGGGTTTCGGGATTCGGGATCAGTGTTCCGGGTTTCTGGTTTAGAATTCAGGGTTACGGTACCTTGGCAGTTCCGAGTTGATTGCTTGAGAGCGATGTTGAAAGGTACGGGAGACGTCACAGGCAGCTAAAGCTTAAAGCTTGGCCTTTGATCCTGTTCAGTGCACCGATATCTCTGTCCAAGACGAAGTTGTCGTGCCTCCTCTGCTCCTCCAACCGAAGGAAACAATGAGTCACCTACGTTGCAAAGCCGTCAACCCGAGGTCTTAACTGCTGAACCCCTCGTGCAAGGCCCCGAAACAAACACCGAAAGCCAAGACCCCGAAGTCAAGTGACGCCTTCCGCAACAGTCACCTGAAAACTTCAAGAGGTCACATGAACCAACTCTGGGAATACTGGAGTTATGGGCTTAGGGCTTTGCTCACTTGTCCAGCTTCCTACAAAAACTAAAAGTCAACTGTTGGGGGTCATATAACCCATGGATTTTACTAGTCCAAGTTACTTATAGTGTTAAGGAAATCCTCGAGCAACAAATCCTCTGCAAACGTATGTCACAGAGGAGTGAACCCAACAAGCGTCAGCCTCGAGAAACCAAAATTAACCAAAAGACCCGAGATGGTGCCAGCCAACAAACGAACCGACAGCAAATACATACAAGTATATGGTAACAGGCCGGTACACTGTACTTCTCCTATTGCTAAGTCTCGCTCCTGTGGACTTGTCCCACTGCAGGATACCGGGGTTCGGCTGTAGGACTTCAAAGGTTTGCAGGTCTAGTGCTGCCTGTCCTGTGTACAGATTAAGGCTTCCGCCTTTTGTTGCAAAGAGTGCAAGGTTAAGTGTTGGGTGCAAGGGCACCTGCGAGGCGTGGCTTGGTGGCGGGGCAAGGGCGCATGACCTCGTAGCCCGCAAGGCCCCGACATACGTGAAGCAAATTGTGTCCGAAAAGCCGCCGCCTGTGGACGGAGCCCAACCCCCGGAGGAGAAGGATTTGCTCAAATCCGAGCCTTGCTAAGCAGATTCTATGGACCCGAACATATCCAAACGCCGCGGCCTTGGTACTCATCGCAAGCTTCGTGAGCACGATTGCCTGAGAAAGCCATGCGGGCACGCATTCTCTGACTATGTCTTCAGGCGAAGCTCGGTAGGCTGTTGGGAATAAGACTGGAGGGCTCATGCAAATGTATGCTTTGCAGCCATGCAGGCGGCTCCCGGCATCCCATCAAGCGAATACCTATTCGAACCGAGCCCCTACCTACGGAGCTGAATTTTCGGAACCGGTTCAATTTCTAGTGCTCACTACCCGACACTTCCAGCGAATGCACAAAGTTTCCAAGGCGGTCCACGTTCCCACCAGCCAAGCTGCCGGATATTTACAAAAGCATACTAGCGTCCAGTACCTCTATGCATTGTGACCCACGAAGATGTGCGACACATCTGCGGCAACTAATACAGCACCAATAGGGTTTGGGGGCCCATCATACCGTATTCAGTATTCATAATAATAAGGAACCCGCAAAGTAGTATAGGTATTTATTTAGGCTCGTACATTCAGGCAACTGGTTTTAGGCTTTAGGGTTAGGGTTTAGGTCTAGCAGTTCAAGATCCGTGTGGAAGTTTACAAGTCACCACATTCCGTTCAATGGCAGCGATTCAGAAAGAGGGTTCGAAGTCTATAGAGGCTTGTTACACAAGGCTTTTGAGGCTTCGATTCCCACACCCTGGCAGATCCCATACTGTAGAGGCCTCACAGGAAGGCTCGAGGCCTTGGACTCTATATGACCTACTTGCCGGGTATCATGGGGAACCAAAGGTTAACCTTTTTCATAATATAAGGATTATATAGGGATCTTACTACCAAAAAAGGTTAAAGGTTACCTACTCTACTACTAGGATGGGGAGCCCATGTTACTCCGAGTCTCCGGCAACATTGTGTGCACGACTGTTGTCCAACAGACAAAGCCCTGGTCAAGCGCGATGTCAGCTCTGAGACTGGGCATACTAGAAGAGGTATTGGGCTCTCTGGAACAAGAGAACCTCAACCTAATGGTGCCAGGATCCAGCACATGGGCACCCTTGTTCCCTGTTTGGTTCTTGGAATCACTACTACCAGCACCCCAGAAAGGAGTTACTCTTCATAAGATTTCTGATTCAAGAGTTTCAGGTGTAGGGCTGGGGAGCATTGGGGCATTAAAGCAAGTAACAGATTCGGGTAGCATAAATATCGGAATCTTTGATTCAGGGCTTGCCTCAGGTCGACTGGTTAACCTATATGCAACAGCGCCCAGCCATCTTTGCACCCCGAAAAGCCACTCGAAATATAGGAGCCAGAATCAGTCGAATTCGAGATTCTTGGAGAGCTTGGTATAAGGATGTAGGGACTGTGCGAGGGAGGTAGTAGTAGTAGTAGTCGTCGTCGTCCTCGTCGTCGTTGTCCATGAGATCCCTATAGTGCCCTGTTCGACTCTCGTCTTGACCCTACCAAAACCTTCGCGTCCTGGCGAGACGAACTCCCAAACGTCGGGCCATGAACTGACCAAGGACTGTGACTGTCTTGTGTAAGGCCAAGGACTTCACAATTGCCATGAAATCCCGAACTCCAAATCTAAACCCTCTACAGCCGTTGCCCTGAACCCTAAACCCTACAAGCCCAAAGCCTGTGACTTCAAACCCAAACCCCTCACCGAAACCCAAACCCTGAACCCTACAACCCCATATCCCCTAAATCCGAAACCAAACCCAAACGCTAAACCCTATAAATCCAAAACCTAATACACTAAACCGCTCGATAAACAGCCCGCAGTGGCTCCTTGCGGTTTCGGCCCAGTCCACGACTTTCGCGGCGTGGTGGCGGCGCCGCGGGCACCTTGTCGACAAGGGTTTAAGGTTTAGTGAGTTTATAGTGGTTAGGGTTGAGCGTTTAGAATCCAGAGTTAGGTGTTGAGGATTTTGAGTTTAGTGCTCAGGTTTCAAGACCCCAAAGGTCCCAAACGACATAGCCTCTATTCCCCTTAGAAGGTGAGCAAAAGCAGGATAAATTTCTAAAAAAGGAACGATGAACCAGAAAGAAAAAACTAGGAAAGGAACCAAGAGCCATATAGTAATTGTTAGTTGCGTCGACCAGCTTTTCAGGCCTGCTGCCTGCTATTACTGGAGCGTTAAGGGTCCTTTGAACTAGTTAGTTAGGCCTTATAGGTGTAGGATAGTACCGCTGTAGGTCTGTGTTCTCGGCAGAATTCAGAATTCGCATGATTATTACGCACCCTTGGACGCTTAAATGTGCTCTCTTGGGGAAATGGCTCTTTATTGGGATTCAACCGAATTTGGAAAGGGGTTGTGTCATGCCTTGGCTCCGCATACTACATCAGTTTAATTTGTAGTAGTTACTGGGTTGTAGTTTTGGGGCCCTTAAACGTATTTATGAATAGGTACCTCTATAGAAACCATTAAGGGAAATTAAAAAAGTTTTCCAAATTGCCACCTAGTTAGTAATTCAGGCTCTAAGGCTTAGGGTATTCTACGTAACGAGGATGGCTTGATAAGTTGTGCTGACTGTGCTGCGTCTTCAAGGGCTATGGGGATGAGGATTGTGACAGCAGACTTCCATCGGCGGAGGCCAGCAGATATAGGGTGTATAGGAGTGCCTTTCAAGTGGTCGACGGCGCAACGAGAAGCACAAGATTCGGCGACATAAGAGCGACACAGACAGCCACAGGAATGCCAGTCACATCAAGCCTATCAGTTTGACCTGTAGCAGTCAACCCTACGCCTTTGTAACACCACCTCCTCAAAACCATATACAGAAATTCTTAATAGTTTATAGTCCTTACTTTTAAAATCCTGAGAGCCGGATCCTTCCTGAGTGAGGAGGATCCTCATTGAACGTCAGGCCACTGAGCTGTCATGCATCGGGTCTCTCGAGACTCAGTTTCCGAACTTCGGGGTTCAGTTTTCGAACTTCGAGGTTCGGTTTCCGAACTTCGGGGTTCAGGGTTTCGAACTTCGGGGTTCAGGGTTTCGAACTTCGGGGTTCAGGGTTTGAGGTTGCAACGTCCTATAAAGGCCCTACACCCTTCCAACCCCTAAGCCTTGAACCACTCGAAAGACTTACCTTTGGTTAGCAGGGAATGGAGGAATGTGGTACAATTATAACTACTATTACTACCATTCTTCCATTCCCTACCAACCAAAGGTAGGAAGAGTGCGGTGGCGAGAACAGCGCGAATAAGGCCCGTCCCTCTCGTCGCAAGCTGATTGGCGAGGCACCCGAAGCGTGAAATCCTCCATTCAGCAAACCCCGGACCCATGATCCAGCATCAAGCCTAAACTGCAAACCCTAAACCCTAAACTGCTAAACCACAGAAAACAAAGAAAAATGCGGAGCTATCCGAAGCCAAGTCCGCGACTGCGGGGTGTGAACATGGCCTTGGGCGGCAGAAGCACAAACCCCGAAACCTAAATCCCTAAACTGCAACATGCTAGCCCCCATATTGGACGTACAGTGGGGCTTCCCGTATGTTTCCTAATTTGCCAAGTTCAAGGAACTCAGAAAGGGCAGGAAAGTCGTGCTTACCCTCAAGGGCTTGTAGATCAAACCATCATGTATAATCATCTCCGTCACCGCAGACAGTCGCCATAGCCACTGAAGCACGTCACCATCACCACCAATCAAACTAATCATCATGTTCTTCATTGCTATCATCATCATGACGACCACCACCATCATCGCCCGGATCACCATCCAGGTCGCTTGCGGAGTCACATGTGTCCATGCCCTGTTGGGTTGGACAGGGTCCCTGCACCTGTAGTTCCTGTGACTTCCTGATTGCACTCATTGTGCCGGGCATTAAGGCATACCTGACGCTTGTACCTAGGAGGTCATGCAGTGGCCCTGCTGGGCTCAACGGTTCAAATCGAGCCTATGCTAGGGCTCTTGCTATGTTAGCATGCTAGTATACTCAGGATGACAAACCACACATACACCCGGCATCCTTCACTAAGGAAACTCAGGCAGTCGCTGAACTCCCTAATCCCTAAACCCTAAACCCTCAATCGGGTTCGACATACTCTGCAGTGGAGTCGCGTCCATCAGGTTCTTGTCGAACTGCAACCTGGCGTGGAAGTCTAATGCAGGAACCTGGATAATTATAACAGGGTTTTGGAGTTTTGGATATGTTATAATATCATCAGGTCGTCAGAAGGAACCCTAAAAGACATACGTTGGTAAATACCTAGTATGTGGGGCTGTGGGTTTAGGTTTAGTCATGAGGGAGTAAGATTTTAAGGCTTCAAGGCTTATAGACTATAGAGCTTTAGATCAGTGTTTCGTGCCCTTATTAAGCTATAGGCTTTTGGTTCTGATAGGGTTTTGTGGTTCTGGATCTATGCTTCAGGTGTGAGCGCCGCATCATGTTCGGGTTGAACCTCCGATCCTAAGAATCCTATTTAAGACCGCAATCCCCACTTCTGTATTCATCAAAAGTGGTGTGGGTTCGGATTTACTTTAAACCCTACACAACCCCTAAACCCTAGGCCCAAACTACAGTAGGGTTTGAACGCAAAACCCGGCTGGAGCCTGTGGACATCTGTTGTGCTCAAGCTCCAACCCTCGTGACTACAGTGCCGAAATCCCTAAACGCCCCAACACGTTAATATAGGGGCCTTAGTAATAGAGTAGGGTTTTGGGGCCCCTTATGCTATAACTATAACAAGGAAGGCCCTCTAATACTCAAATTCTCCTCAAGACTTCATGACTGCCAAATTCGAGCTGCCCTCTGCGCCAATCCCTCGGAACACCAACCCCACAACTGACCAACAGTGACTAACCCCCAGCAACATCGGCAGTTGAAAGGGCAGACCCCCAAAACCCTAAACCCTACTAACCCCTAAACCCTAGACCCTGTAAATTCTAAACCCCTCAACCCCTAAACCCTAAACCCCAGCAGATAAAGCCCTGAAACCTTCAAACGAGCCAGTGAGGCTTCCTTTCCTGCTCGCTTTGCGTGTGGACCATCTTCAGTTCCCCGAAGATGGTGTCTTGTTGCGGCTCCTGGCATAGGGTCTTGGGGTATGGTATACTACACACTTCTAATAAGGAACCCCCCAAAATAGCTTATTAAGGCCCTTGCAGGCTCCTGGCATAGGGTTGAATTCAGCAGGGTTTCAGCTAGTGGAACGAGGTTTTATGGGGGTTTAAAGTTATGTGCTGGGATTGAATACGGCGTGACAGGGATTTCACCTCGATTGCATAGTAGCTCTCGGGACTCATATTCTAAAGCTGGCTATGGTTTGCCGACAGTGAGAGGCTTTAACCGCGCTCTCCTTTTGTGTAGTACGACGGTGAAGAAATAGGTCTGGTTGTAGGCATTGTCGGGATTGTGAACGTTGCGGTTTTAGCGATGCAGGGCTTACGGGGCGGGAGGGGGTTCCTTGCAGGGTTCGTCATGGCTCTAGTGGGTTCTTAAGCCGATGCAAGATTTATATCATCAACCCGCAGTTGCACTACCTCCAGCCGGTGACCTCCCACCGAACCCGCAGACGCTTGATCTCAATCTCACGCGGGCCGGCGGGCCTCGATCTCGAAAACCCCCAAGGAACCCCCCTTTACCCTAAACTTTAAACCCGGAAGCCTCAAGGCTAAAGGCTACACAACCCCCTCAACCCCCAAACGGCCGTTAAGCCGTTGCAAATCCTAAAAGCCTATAAACCCTAAAGCCCAAAGCCTAAATCCCAAACTCCCTCACTTTGAAACCCCGACAACTACCATCCCGAACCCCCACATGTCTAAAGAGCCGGAATCTCTGGAAGCCCTCACTCACGCCCCAGACCCGATCAGCTCTAAAGCCCAAAATCCCAAATCCATAATGTCCGAACCCTAAAGCTCGAAACTCCGAAACCCTCAATCCACAAATTCTCAAGCCCCTCACTCCCGAGAACCTATAACCTGTTTGGCCCTAGCCCTAAAGCTCCTACCATCCCATCTTTCCTTCGAACTCTTTACCGGAACTCAAACCTTGCACCCTCCACCAGAAACCCTGAACCGAAACCTTAAACCCTAAACCCTCAACCTCTTTTCTTCGAGCTCTTCGCTCCGAAGTCTCAATACGACCGGGATGCCTGGGAGCCTTAAAATCGTTGGCCCTCAGGGCCAGGATGGCTCACAGGGCCATGAGCGTTGAGGACCAAATCAGTGGCTGAGTGTTGAAGAGGGAAGGGGGCATCCAGGGGTTAGGGCTCAGGGGGTGCGGAGACCTCAGGCTCAGAGGGCTGACGGAGTTCGCTTCAGGGATCCTTTTGTTTAGGCTCCTTGCTTCCCGATGTTCACGGCATCTCGGGAATGTCTGGGCCGAGGGCAAAACCAGCGAAGGCTTTACAACCGACTGCTAACACCTAAATAGCTAAAGCCCGTTGAAGCCTGGATGCGTACGAGCGCGACGATGATGCTCATGATGTTGTTGATGATGATTACCGTTGGTGGCAATGTCGACTAGTATCACCACTGGACCACTGTCTGTCTTGTGTTGGACCTATTGATGTACCTATAGGTGTAATACATGTCGCATGTGGTTGACTCTTGTTAGCCTAGTCGCGGATATGTGCCCTGTCCTAAAGCCTACGTATTTTCCATAGCCTGTCTGTATGCAAAGGTTGAACTGAACAAGGTCAACACATTGCACACTTGTACAGGCCTTGCTACCGGTGCTATTCCGAAAGTGATATCGTTTTTGTGGTGATTGTTACCTATTTCCAGTGCTCCTTAACTACCGTCAGTCTCACTACCATCATAGCGATGGATGTCATTCATACGCCTGTTGCCCCTCGTGCCACTTGTCACAATCACTGCCATTGCTCTGGCTAACATCGGGAATGAGGGTCAACGCTCTCGGACTGACGATCTAGGCATCTTTCTCATGTGAGTCGCCACATGATGGCTGTGAAACCCAGCCATGAAACCACTGAGATCACGCTGGGCACAAGTTCATGGTCGTTTTGCCTAAAGACATAGACTTGAATGATGTAGCAGATGAAGTAGAACAAGAACGTTGCAACCACGATGAGCATCGAAAGAAGAACGTCCCTGTGCAGCATGCAACATTGGGCTCGAAAGCGGTAGCACAAGCGGAAAAGAAGCTTGTTCATGAAGGGAAACACGGCCAGCCAGTATGTGAGCGTCCGAGCGAGTTCGACTATCTGCCGGATGGGATCGTTTGCGTGGGTGGCTGCGTACTCAAAGCGGAGCCAGACGTAGGGTGTGAAAAGCAGCAAGATGCGTTGATAAGATATGGCATTGTCTGCAAGCTGATCGGTGAGGGCCGTCCTCACTTCGGATTGCACTTGTGACTCGAACTGGTCCACTGAGCCATACCAATGGGCGATGCACTGGAAAAGAATCTCACGATCGCATAGAACAACGGCTTCACCTTCATGGCCTTGTTCGCAACAAGCGCTCCTCGTGCCTGCAGCCTTGAACTCAGAGAGTTGCTCTTTCAGAGTCTCAACGCTGCGCGCATACCCTCGAAGGGAGTGCGAAACGAAGAATGAACATGGAATGCCGAGAACTCCAAAGAAAGCAAGATGGATTGCCGCCGAAAATTTCGAATCTTCCGATGATGCCAGAGCGGTTTCGCTGTAGGCATACACAATACATGCCAGGCAAAATAATATCTCACCACCCAGGAGCGATGGACCCAGTAAGGGAGGAATAATCTGCAGAGCTGCCTTGCTGCCTTTCGCGCGGCTATGTAGAAAGGCAGCTATTTCGAAGACGCACCACCTTACATCACTTCCGGTCCGACAAAGAGACATGCCATGCGGGGAACAGCCCGAAGTCCTGTTTGAAGGCCTGCATCCCGAACTCTCTAGCCGAAAGCGTGCAAACCTTTCAACCCTAAACCTCAAACCTGAACTTAAACCTGAACCCCAAACCCACAGCCCTACTCCCCAGCCAGGTCGCAATCTCGCCACCCAGGTAGGATCCCAGAGCACTAGCATTGAGTCGGACTGCTTCAGGAAGGCACCCATGCCTGGGATGGTTTAGGGCTTCGGGGGTTTAGCGGATTAGGGCTTTGGCTTTGGGATACTGCCCACCGCCATAATGAGGACGGCATCTTACTTGCGGTTGGTGCCTTTAACTACGAAATGTAATCTTGGTTTCTTTAACAAGATCCCAGATGCTCATGATGGCTTCTGCCTTGAGCTGCTGGTCCTTCTGGTGGATGCAGAAGATGTCTAGAAAAACCGTCCTTCTGGAGCGCCAGAGCCAGGGAGTGAAGCAAAAGCTCACGAAGCCGAAAACTAGGCAGAATCCTCGTCTGGCTCCCAGAAACTCGGCTGAGACGAGGCCAAGGGCGAGACTTGCACTCAGAGTTCCTGCAATGTTTCCTGCAAGGCATGTCTGAAGGTAGAGTAGATTGACGTACTTCGCCCACAGTGCCCCCTTCCAGCTGTGGGACCAAAACTGGTCGAACTTGGCTGTCTCCTGGCTAAGAGCGTATAAAGAATTCAGATCACCGCGTAGCCACGCCCACGGCAGGTGATGCAACACTTGTGAGGCGCGTACACCATGCAGTATTCCTGGCCGCGAAGCCCGCATCTTACTCGCGAAGTCAACCCACAGATTCGCTGCAACCTTCTCCAATGCCTTCGGGTGTTCAGTCGGCACCGGGTCTTCAACACCGCAGGGAATTGCAAGTCGACAGTGGGGATTGCCCAATTGTGTCTCCAGTCTCTGTGGCAGCATGGCGCTGGCGGGGTCCCCATGAAAGAAATTAAGATATCAATGGCCCCGGTAAACTACTGTACCCCTGCCCGGTTATAGTGACTTGATGTGCGCTTTCATGGCCTGTGAACCCTTGCCCCAACAACGGCGATGACTGAAGATCCACGAATGAACAGGTGCGACCGACGTATGCTGCCTGCATGGGGACAGTTCTCTAAACAAGGGTCCCGTTTTGGGTCCCCAAAATCATACGGCACCCTCATAAACAGGACCCTAAAAGGGACCCTACCAGTACTTTAGATAACTCCGCATGACAACATCAGAACTCCAACCAAGCGGCAAAGGGTGCGAAGATCCCATCTGAGGGTTGAAGCGGCTGGGTGACGATGTAGGCTTGAGGGTTTAAGTCGCCCGAACGACACCTGAATTCACGACGAGTTGAAAGAAAGAGAAGAAGCACAGTGAAAATATCAGGGCACAGCAGATCCAAGCAACCCAAGGCGTCCAACTTGAAGTAAGTTTTCGAGGAACACCAACATGTTGCATGTTGCTCTGATAGTCACAAGAACGATACCGATAGTTTCGATGAGATGCCAATAATAACCAAACGAGCAGCAGCTCAATTGAAATACACAAAAAGGTCCAGTCTTGATCCCCTCTTGAATACGACTAGTCCAACAGTCAACAGTAGCTGGGCTTTTAAGTAACCAGGGAGAAAAAAGTATAAACTTTTATTTCATAAGGGTTCCTTTACGAAAAAAAGTATTAAAGTATGGTACTCCAAAGCCCAGGTAGTCAGCATACAGCCATTGCTCCAAGAGGAGACTCCTTCAGTTTGATTCAAGTGCTCAGATAGGAAATCTTAGCCCCAAACCCTAAAAACAGAACCCCAAACTCCTGAACTCCTAAACCCTAAACTCCTAAACCCTAAACCCCCAAGCCCTGAACTCCTAAACCCTAAACTCCTAAACCCTAAACCCCCAAGCCCTGAACTCCTAAACCCTAAACTCCTAAACCCTAAACCCCCAAGCCCTGAACTCCTAAACCCTAGAACCTCAAAGGTACTCAGTTACGAAGGCTCTATTGTCTCAAGAAGATGTTAGGATCGCCTCGCAGCTGGGTTTCACCCAATGAATCCTCACAGAGGTACAAAGATTTCCGGCTTTAGGGCTACCTACTTCTGTTTTTGTTGGGTTTAGGGCTACCTACTATGTTGATTTTGCTGTTAAGCAAATAGGCTTTCAACTTAGGATGCCAGGGGATCGTGGCTCTTCAGTACTTGACAAGGTTTGACACGGGTCGTGACGCATTTCCGGGTGCTCTTCCTAATTTGCGTAGAGCTTTTGACAGGTTCCCAATAGCTGCTTCAACTTCCATCCAGGTTCTGAAGCTGCTATGCAACTACGGGCTGCGTGGCTGCAGGCCAGGCGGATTGAGGATTCAGAGCCTCTGTAGGAGATTTGAGACCCATCAACTTCCAGACTACTTCTGAACGCGGACAGCTGACCTGAGATCTGAAAACCAAAGGCCTGCACTCCAACTCTGAGCTGTAGACCCTCGAACCAGGGCATCTCCCGACCCGCATGAGATCTCAAGTTTAGGGTTTAGGCTTTAGGTTTCATATGACCTGCACTGAACATCTCCATTTGATACCACACCCAACACAAACCTTTGATAGACAAAGACTAGCTGCAAGCCCTTTTGAACCCCAAGCCCTATTCAAACCCGATACCGATTCATGGATCTCGCGTCGGTGTCCTCTTGCCAAACCGGGCAAGTTCAGCAGAGCGCGGGCTCAAGAACGCCTGAGATGTGAAAGAAGCATCGTCTTGCAAGACTCTAAGAGCTTTATTGCGATTTTAGAGTCTAATGGGTTTTCTACAGGTTCTCTAAAGGGTTTTCTACAGGTTCTCGATGGGTTTTTACCTCTGTGGGTCCATAGGGCGTAGAGGTGATGGGGTTCAGGGTGACGCCGCATAGACCCTCAAGCGAAATCAGTGCAGCCGGGTGGCCAAGCCCTTACTGTAACTGCCCCTCAACCCCAAATGCTTTAGCATAGTAAGGTCCTTTGTTCAGTATCCCTCCAAAAGCAAGCCAGGGGCTGAGAATTGTACACTTGTTTCAATTACCTTAAACTAAGCTCCACAACCGTTACCACAAACCGGATGGGGAAAGGATCGATTCCCAAAGTAACGCCAGATGCATGCACGAAGACGACGCGAAAGGCTCTGAACCTAAACCCTAAACCCGTCTTCTTTAGTCTCACAAACTTCGAATCCTGCATGTTTACACGCCACACCTTTAAAAACAGATCTGTACTCCCGCAAGCGTAAATGACAACACTCGTGGGAAAGCCATCATCGACCCAACTGCGAGGGCCTATATGCTTGCCCGTGAGCTACTGCCTTACATCCCAAACCGGTGGCAGTTCCTTTTTGCAGCTCTGTTGCAAGATTGCCGTAGTATGTACTCGATAACATCTCCGCATGCAGCCCAGCCGAGATAGATCCCGGCCCAAGCATTTCTGTCCCAAAACCCCGGATTCCCTCAAAAGTACAACGGAAACACCTGCAGTCGGAAACCCCAAGCTTTTGAGGCACGGCATTGCCGTAGGGCTTCTGTACCTGCAGCCTGAAACTCAACAACATTCCTTTCACGGAGCAAGCTATAGTAGCACAACCCTGGGCCGAATTCCCAAACTCCGAACCTGAAACCCGACATTGTCTCTTGTGAGGTGTCCCCAAACCCTACCCCTAGCCTCGTCTGCAGTGGCTGCTTTGGGGCGAGGGGCCACCTGGCTCCAGGGAATTTAGGTTCCTTTGGTTTAACACCTTTTTCCGTCCACCCGGAGTATAGGGATTCTTACGGTGATTTACAAGGATTTGAGACTTGGGCATTTTGTTTAGGGTTTAAGGATTGGGCTTATAGGGATGTTCCGGGTATAGGGTTTAGAGTTTTGGCGCATGGTAAAGTAAGGATGAGCCGGGGGGAATAGGTTCGCACCGAACGCTTGGCTCCGGGGGTTGTGTCGTTCTAGCCATAGCTTTAGTGTCAAATCCTGTCCTAAGCCCCAAACCCTATGTGCCCCCTTGCAGCTTAGTTTGTAGGCTTCCATAAGGGGCTGAAGGTTTCTTATAGAAGTCCTTAGGGTTACGTACTTTGAACATACAATTACATATGGGAGTTTCCGAAAATTAGGGGTACCTTAATTGGGGGTCCTTATATTAAAGATCTTACTATTTAGGGTACTATATTAGGGTCCCCTACCAGAACCCTAATCTGATTAGTGGGGCCATTGTAGTGTAGTACCCTTACAGATCCCTGATATGAGCCCTGAAAAGGAGCCCGTTAAGGAATCTTTAAGGGAACCCTATTCTAGTTATTCAGTTAAGGCGCCCGAGGATTAACGTACAAAATCTAAAGACTTGTACACGCACGTACATGCATGCATGCATGCATGCATGCATGCATACACATGCACACAGACAGACATACATACATACATACATACATACATACATACATACATACACACATACACACACACACTGCATCCATGCATGCATGCACGCATGCATGCATGCATACATACATGCATGGATGCATACTATGTACATACAGATTGACTGTCTGATTGAACGAACGACAATCGATTGATTGACTGCTGACCGACTGACTGACGGATCGATGGAATGATTGCCGGGCGATTAAACTAATGGTTGACTCCAGCGACCGACCCCCTACCAAGTGCTTTGCGCAGGTGGCCACATCCCCTGAGCTAGTAGCGCAGATCATAACAACACAACTACCGATCCCCCCCCCCCCACAGAATCACAACAAATCCTTTCGGAAGATGTGCCCACCCGTTGTGAAGGTCCCAACACTATCAGCCAATGCAAATGCAGGCCGAACATCCCCTGCGATGGGGCGATAACAAAGCACTAAGACAAGAGACCGAACACATAGAATGGGGTACTGAACCAAATTAGATTGTAATCATATAGGGGCTATAGGCGGATGCCATTGCTTCATTCGTCAGCCGTCTCAATTTCCACTTCGGTACCGTTTAGGGTTTACTTGCAGGGTTTTCGGGCCTGCAGCCCTGTCAAGCCTGAACAAAGGCCCTATAGATCCTACACCCGGCCGAAATCCTGAACCCTCAAAGCCAACCTAAGACCCTAACTATTACACCGCAAACCCTAGCTCTCCGAACCCTGCAGCCGACACAACAAAGACCCTGTCCTAAGACCCTCTCCCTCTCCAAAATGTGTGAGGAAGAAGCGCCTTGGGCATGCCCTTGCCCCTGGCGCATGCTGAAAGGATGAGGGGACCGAGTAAGTCGGGTCTAGTTGAGGCTTCAAGTACGCTGGAGTTAAGGGGTTTATGGTTTAGGCTTCGAGTGAGGATCAGGGGACTTAGGAAGTGGGTTGAAACTCGGGTTCTAGATACCTTGACTGGGGGGTGGTTATCTCAAATTTGATCCTACTTCTAATCTACTGACTACGTCCCCTGAGCCTCAGCCTCTAAGTGGGGCGCTTCGGCTAGGCTTTGTGGTTTTGGGAGGGTTGAAAGCTTGCAAGAAGGACTCAGGTCCTTTCCGTAGCCCAAAACACCTACTTTCTTAGCGGACCACCAGAGGAAACCAATGTAGGGAGCCCTGAAAAATTAGGGATGGGTCGAGAGGCTCTGGGTTCGAGGGCGGTCGAAAATTCCTGGCTTTGTTCTTGGGTGTAAGGGTTTCGGGTGTAGGGTTTTGCGTGTTTGGTGGGAGTGGGGGGGGGGGGCAAGCTTGCTTTGGCACATTGGTGCTGGTGTGGGTGTGGGTGTTTTGGTTAGTGTTGTGGGTGTGGGTGTGGGTGTGCGTGTGGGTATGTGTGCGTGTCACACGTGCTTTAATTTAAGTGGACCAGTAGACTTCAGGGCGAAGAGGAAGTCCTGACAACTAGTAATACTATTCTTTAGGGCTATAAACGTGTAATTCCGAGACACCCTACCAATCTTGTCAGCCTTGGGGCTTTCTGTGTTGCATGAAGAAATTTTGAAGTTTTCCGGGCCTCAGAAGTGTTGGTCCGGGTTTTGGTATGCTACGAGCTTGGCACGAGACCAGGAGAGAGACATTCCTCTTGTGATATTGGGTATTCCACTATGTGTAATGCATATGGACCTCTGGATGAACCAGAACGAGGATATGAAATTCTCAATTCTTCGAGCCAATGCTTTGGCAGAAGCCCGTCCGCAGAGTCATTCTCGCCTTGACCCTCCAAAAAAGCAGCCTCCAACCAAAGGCCTAAGCCGCAGAGACCTAAACTTTCCTGAAACTTCCTATGCTTGGAGCACAGCTTTGGAGGACCAAGGTTCGGGTTGAAAAACGGTGTGTCCCGATCGCTTCGGGTCTTGCAAGGCTCTTTTGTTTTATATACGGTCTTTTATGAGGATTTGATAGGGTTTTGTATGGGTCTCATGAGGGTTCGATAACTACTGCAAAAGAGTTTGCATGAAGTGTCTCCTGAGCCAGCATGTGGGCACCTCGGTCGTGTGGCCGCCTAAGAGCGGTCTTAATAATTGGGTCCAGCAGCTCCATCTTATACAATAGATTCCACGAGCCCCCAATGAGGGCGAACGCTGGACTGTTGCCATCCGCTTTGGAGGGTAGATGGTAGCAAAGTCTCAACTTCGATCTTTGCCACATACCCGGAAAAAGCTCTCAACGGCTTTGAACGGTTTGCGAGGGCTGTGTTGGATCAGACGCTGAGACAGACGACTCAAGCCTAAAACCAGAGGGAAGATCCAGGATTTCACATCCAGCACCATGAACCCCAAACTCCGAAACCGGAACCCGAAATGCACCCTCGACCCATAAGCCTAAATCCTAAACCCTACATAAACCCCCAAACCCTGATCAGTCAACCCTAATCCTCCGACACCTAAACCCTAAACGGCCCGATTTTATTCTTACAGTATATTATACTATCGTATGTTATAAATGATACTGCATTATTGTAGTGTAGCACCCTTATAGAAACGATCTGCTTTCGAGGGCAGATCATAGTAGCAGAGCCTCATCTTCGATCTTTACCACATACCCGGGTAAAGCTGTCAACTGCTTTGAACGGCTTGTGAGGGCTGTCACAAACGACTCAAGCCTGAAAGGGGAGAGAAGTTCCAGGATTTCACATCCAAACTAGGGCACCTGCGCCCATGTCCTAAACCCCCCCAAACCCCCCTAAACCCCAAATCCCTGATCAGCCAGCCCTCAGCCTCAACGTCAGATACCTTAAACCCTAATCTTCTATTGTTTTGTGCAAGAGTATAGTAATGCAGTATATTTTCGTCTATTCTGCTAAACTCCAAAACCCGAACTCTGAGCTGCCTGGGAGGAGGGGGTGGAGGAGCTGCCTTTGACTTCGGCCTCTTCGCCTTTGACAGCGGCATGTGGATGTAGGGTTCAGGGCTTGGGGTTCAAGGCTGTGCGCTTAAGGTACCGGATTTAGGGGTTACCTTAACCCGGAATAACCTACCTTTTTCAGCACTTCTATAAGGAAATCATAATAAGGAACCCTAGAAAGGTAGGTTATTCAGGGTTAAGGTAGGGTTCAGGGTTTAGGGTTTCGGGTTTATTGGTTCTTACTGATCATCATCAACCTCAGCAGTAAGAACAGCAGTAGTAGTAGTGTGTAGGTTCCTCATCGGAAGAGCCACTATCGACTCTTTTTATCCACTATCGAGCCTCTAGCGGCTTTAGGGTGTAATGGCTGGGGGTTTAAATGGTTTAGGTTTAGGGTTTAGTTTAGGGCTAGATCTTGGACTTCGGATGTTCAACCTTGCAAAGGCTCGAACAAGGAACTTCGCTCCTGCATGCTTCTTGGATAATAGCAAAAGCTGCCTCGGAGATGCAGCCCAAGGGCTGGAAGGCTTGAGGCAGTCTGCGAGATTCGGGACTTCTGGTCGTAGGTAATTATACATCCTACAAGAAGTTTCTTGATTACTGCTTTGCAGGTGCTGCTGAGGTCCATGTGTTCGCGCTGCGAGATTCGGGTGCTGGGCTTTGAGGCAGAAGCAGTATACGGTCGGGCGCTGCTGTCAATCAGTAAGTGCACCCCTACCCTAGAACCTTAACCCGGGGCCCTAATCCGAAACAGACTGCCGAAAGTCTTGATAATCGCAGCTCTGGAGCCGCAGTCATTGCTGAGCACTTGCCGGACGCTGCAATGTCGAACATAAACCATTTTACCCCAAACCCTCAAGAAGCCAGGCTATAAGACGCTGCAAACCACATACAACCCCGTAAATCCATCCGTCCGGGTGAGCCCCAGACCTACAGAACCTCACAAAACCTGGAGAACTATTTAGCTCCCTGATAAAAAGAAAACCTATAGAACCCGACACCAACCAGACAACTCTGAAGCCCAAACCTACAAACGGAAAAACCGCACAAGCCCTGTGGAAAGCCGAAAACACACTCTCACCTAAACCTGCAACCCTGAAAAGCCGCAGCGCTCTCTCTGAGCATGGCACCGACGTCGCCGTGGCTTCGGCCACGGAGGAAGAGTCAGATTTGCCTGATCACGGAGCTGTGTGTGTGTGTGTCTACATGTATGTGTGTGTGTGGTGTGTGTGTGTGGTGTGGTGTCTGTGTGTGTGGTGTGTGTGTGTGTGGTGTGTGTGTGTGTGTGGTGTGTGTGTGTGTGTGTGTGTGTTTGTGGTGTGTGTGTGNTGTGGTGTGTGTGTGTGTGGTGTGTGTGTGTGTGTGGTGTGTGTGTGTGTGTGGTGTGTGTGTGTGGTGTGTGTGTGTGGTGTGTGTGTGTGTGTGGTGTGTGTGTGTGTGTGTGTGTTTGTGGTGTGTGTGTGTGTGTTTGTGGTGTGTGTGTGTGTGGTGTGTGTGTGTGTGTCTGTGTGTGTGTGCGTGTGCTTGCATACATATATATATAAATACACAGGGTTTTATAGGGGTTTAAGGATTTGGGTACAGGGGTTCTTCATTGGTTTTATCTGGGGTTTGAGGGGTTGCAAGGGGTTTTACAATGGCTTTACAAGCGCCCCAGAAACAAACCTTTTAATCCCAAGGTGGAAACACCAATCCTCGACATGACAGCGGCTGTGCCAGCACACATGCATCATGAACTTGCTTATTGTCACAAGGAAACTCATCCTGATAATACAAGAACAATAATAAGAATGACACCGACAAGAGTAATACTGACAAGAAAAACAACAGTAATCACTGAAGCTTAAGGGAAACTTGCATGGAGTGTGCTCCCATGACTTCAGGAAGGCGGCTGTCGGGCTAGGACCCCTGAACCCTACAGCAGAAAACCCTAAAACACGGGACAAGGCTTAAGGTTTAGGGTTTAGGGGATATATTGAGTTTGGGGTTCAAGGCAAACTGCATGGCTTCTTGGGTTTAGCGTCTAGGGTTTAGGCGCTGGGTGGTGAGGAACAGCTATGCCTCAATCCTGCACTCTGAACCCAAAGCAAAAGGCCCAAACCTTAGGTAGGGTCTAGGGTTTAGGTTGTTTTGGTGGCGGCTCTCAGACTGTCAACAGCATTGGGCGATGAAGCAATGTCAAACCATTGCTGCTGGAACAACTCAAGTTTGAATGTCATACTGGCTCAAGTCTGCCGGTAGTTGTCCAACTTCGTTGACCAATATGCCACTTCATCCGGTCAAGTTTCGGCAACCTACCGGTCTGACAGTGAGAGGATGATGGTGATGATGGTGATGTTGATGATGGTAATGGTGATGATGGTGAGGATGATGGTTGTGATGATGTATATGCAGAAGATGGCGTTGTTGGGGGTGGTACGACGGCGCTGATGATGATGACGATGATGATGGTGGTGATGACGCTGATGGCAATGAAAACGATGACGGTGATGACGATGATCGCAACGAAGACGATAACGATGACGACGAACAATAATAAGACAAGGATTCTAAAAACACTACTAGTAATAAGATGATGATGGTGGTGATGATGACGATAAGGATGACGAAGATTACGATGATGACGATGGTGAAGACGACGAAGAGGATCATGGTGGTTGGTGGTGGCGGTGGTGGCGGTGGTGGCGGTGGTGGTGGTGGTGGCGGTGGTGGCGGTGGTGGTGGTGCTAAGCATGCTGGTTAAACGGTTAGCTTCTGGATCGACATGCCGCACGCGTAAGCCATACTTAGACTCAACCGCGAAGCTCAACTCCAAACTTCATATGCCACGTCCTGGAAAGTAGGAAATCGCTAACCCGTCAGGCCTGAACCGAAAGCTTCATAACGAAACCACTCAAGCTCACGCTGCCTGCGCGTCTTCTTACAAGCAGGAAGGAAGCGAAGCCCAGGGCAACCAGCCCTGGCAGGAAGACGTCCGAACGGGAGGGGGCGGGGGTGGTGATCTCTAGGTTCGAACCGACGTCTGGTACTTAGGGAAGCATAGAGTTTAGGGTGTAGGGTTTAGATTCAGACGGTTACGCATAGGGTTTGGGGTGTGGGATTTTCTTGCCAAGGCTGACAGGGAGATTTCTTCAGTTCTCGATCTCAAGGGTAACGAGGACTTGACGGCTCAGCAGTACGGGCTCCGAGTTGAGCGGGCGATGGGTCTGGGCAGTATCCTAGAGAGTCGAAGAGATCTGAAGGGTTCCTGCATCTGCCGGACAGGAGACCCTTCGCCCTTCGTTGCATATTAAATGCGAACACTGCGTACTGAGCCCAAAACAAGAACGCTTATAGGGCCCGTGCAGACCCCGTATAGAAGCCCAAAAGGGGCCCTATAATGCCCTCAAGCCATACGGTTTCCTGCCTGCGAAGCGGCTGCCGTGGTGAGGCTCTGGCAATTCCGGTACTTCCTCCACGACAGGCCTGGCAGAGGATACCATACGGTTAGGGCATGGGGGCTGCAAGCCCCCGATCTACAAACTAAGCCTTTGAAATTCAGCCTAAACCTTAACCCTAAACCCAGGCATGAGGTCGAAGGCCTCGTGGCAGAAAAGGATGCTTCGGATTTGCGGCTCCTTTAGTTTAGGGTTCCCTGAAAGGTTCAGCTAAGGGCTCTAAAAACTATTGCTACTATTATTACTATTACCACAAATACTATAATTACCATCATTACTATAATCACTATAACTACTATTCTTACTATTACCACAATTACTATAAGTACCATCATTACTATAATCACTATAATTACTTACTATTCTTACTATTGAGGGGTCTGCAAGAGGGTTCAGGGCTTGGTGTTAACAAGCCTCGGCCCTTCCTACAGCTCCTTTCGGATTTAGTTTTGAAAGGTTCAGTGCGAAACCCTAAACCCAGTGGACGAACCGGGTTTCATGAGGCTGATACTCCTGAATAATACAAGGGCCCTTAGGGTTTAGGGTTTAGGGTTGAGGGGTGCAAGGGGTTTAGTGTTTAGGGTTCTTGGAATGGGGCTCTGTAAGGGCTTTACAAGTATTCCGGCTCAATACAAGGCCTTAATCATGTCAATAGGGTTTGGTGGTTTATTGTACTGTGCTTGAATATAATACGTATGTATATACATATATAGAAAAAGATACACACACACACATATAATGACTATAAGGGGATACCGTTACTAAGTATTCTGACCCCTCTAACACTTCCATGTACCAGGTCCCAGTGTCGCGGTTACGATCCTGAAACCTTCAACCCGAGCCATGAAACCGAAATCAAAAGCAATTCCTCCTCCCTGGACGCAAGCCGAAGGTCCGAACCCCAAACCCCCAAACCCTAAAAAAACCCTAAACCCTATAAACCGTAAACCCTGAAGCCCCAAACCTTATGCCGAAAGCCTCAAAACCCAAGCCCGCTGCCTTGGCTGGCGACTGCTCCGCAATCGTCTGACAAGTTGCCGCGCCCTGCAGGGCGAAGGATACTACGGTCAGTCAGCACCGATATCGAGCTTTAAACTTTGTTTCGAACGCCCTCTTCTGAATGGGGTTTCGGGCTTGGGTTTTAGGGTTTACATAGGGTTTTAGGATCCGCTCATAAGGATGATGACTGGGTAGTAGCCTTTTTCTTCGGCGTGCGGTGCCGACCTCACAGGTCCGCTTATTGAACCCGACAGCACTGAAACGCTATTTTAGCAACCGCGCACTTGAGCCAAAAGATAAAGTCGTTGTGAGACATCTGTACATGAGACCCATACCCAAACTATACCCCAAATCCAGTCACGCCTCCCGAGTAGNGGATCACGCTTTGCTTTCCCTGCGAGTCCTTTGGGGTATTCCTCACGCCTTTCCCAAGGCCAGCTTATGCTTCCCAGACCTGACGCAGTAGCCCATCCGACCAAGCAGCTTCGTTGCAGCTTGGCCGTCCAATGGCTTCGTCATGAGGTCCGCCAGCATGTCTTGCGTGTTGACCTTCTTAAGGCGTATTCTTCCTTCATCCACTATTTCTTGCACCCAGAGGTAGCAGGTGTCAATGT
>BGNK01001558.1:0-120402 GCA_003297005.1 Symbiodinium sp. clade A Y106
TGCTTGCTATTGGGCTGGGGAGGGCCGGGGTTCGGGGGTATTGGTTAGTATGATAGTCGGGCTTCTGGTTTGCACTGGGGCATCGACATGAATTTTTCCTGGATCCAGGGGTCACAGCTAGTTCAGAGGTTGATGCCCTGCTGTGATGTGCGCAAGATCTGACATCACTGATGCTCGCAATCTCAGCCTCGAGGCATTTCGCTGTCCTTAATTAGTATTCCCTTAGGTTCGCAACGTTCTTAATTCGGGGTCAAGTTGAGGCTACTCCCTGGCCACCACATTGCTGGACTGTGTAAACCTACTTCGCGAGGAACTGTAGTGCATCAGATCATGCCCATATCGGCCATGGAAAATGNTGAGCATTCGAGCAGGAAGTGCTACCTGAACTTGGTAGCGGAGCTATCGGGTACGATGGGACCTCGAAGCTCTTGCCGAAAGATGCAGTGGTTGGCAATGATGATCAGTTTCTTTGTCGCCTTCCTTGCTCTTTGGGACTTCGCAGACCATCAGACTGCAAAGTTCGAGCCCAAGCGCACTCACAACTACAGTTACCAGTCGAATGATTGGTTGCAGACTTCCGAGAATTCGAATGCAGTGCAACAGGACATGGCGAACATCCAAGAGAGCCTGTCGAATCGACCGGAGTCTCTTGTGGATGAGAAGGCAGGTGTGGAACACACACAAAACGCCTCTACGAGCTCGCAGTTGCCCACGAACGGTGCATTCACGCTCCTGAGTTCGAAGCATGCAGTCGGGAAAACTCTGCGGATGTTTCTCGAGTGGATGCCAAAGGACTTTGGAGCTTGGGTGGACGATCAGCACAACAAGTCCGTGCGTGGGATGGGCAAAGATGATCCTACTGCGGACATGGTCTCCATCCACTTGGCGTCGAAGCGTTCGCATTCCGAGGCCAATCGCACACGAGACTATTCCCATTTCATCAAGCCACTGGGAGTGTTTCGGCGCGCACAGGATAAGAACCTGCATCGAAGGTCTTTGCAGCAGACCGGACGTAAGAATGAGCGACGGCGGTTGAAGTCCGTAAGGTCTCAGGCCAAGCGCGGGCATGCAGCGCCCAGCTGGTTCTGGTTAAAGATCGGAGCGCTCATCATCGCAATCCTGTCAGCTGTGGTGTACATGGTGCCTGGTGGAATGCGGGGCTCAGCTCCAAGGACAAGCGCCCACGTGGGCGACGCAGGACCACCATTCATTGGAACCGCTACTCTCAAGGTGCCTCCTGCCTGGAGTATAGAGCGTGCCGACCATTATAGCTTACGGTCGTGGGTGAGTGATTTGATCCTCTGGAGCAGTGCTACAGACCTGGAGCCCCAGCGTCTCGGTCCCATCGCTGCGTTGCAGGTTAACGGTAGCGCAAGAGACCTGGTTCGCGAACTCACGCCTGAGCAGCTGGCGCACGGGATTCAAGACGCACAGACTGGACAGCACATCACTGGACTAATGGTGCTTGTGAGGACTCTGATACAAAGATATGCCCCACTTGAGAATGAAGTCTCTACCAGAGCAGTATCAGAGTTCTTACAATTCGCCCGAATACCGGGTGAAACCGTCGATAGTCTTTTAGTTCGTTTCGACGTTCTTCGGAACAGAGCAGCGCAACGTGGTGGCCTGGGTCTGAATGCTACTGGTCTCAGCTGGATTCTGTTCAGGGCTTTGAATCTTCCACCTGAGTTGATGGATAGGCTACTAGGCCCCAACAACGGACAGCTGCCTCAGAACGAGGTTCAACTTGTTGAGTTGATGGGCAGGATCCGACGGCAGGGCCATTTGTTTGAAGGTCGGTTTCGTCCAACCGGTCATCAAGGCGCAACTGGTGATACGGGAGCATACTACTTTCCCACCTTTTCCAACAACAACAATGCAGAATCAGGCGTGCAGGGATCGCCTCAGCAGCCCTGGATTCCCTCAGAGTTCGCAGGATCCACGGCTTTCCATGCCGCAGCTCCCGCAACACCCGTGTATCCTGCCAGAGGTGCTCCGACCGATGGTTGGAGTGCATGGGATCAGGTTGAGGGTTCTTCAGATGTTCGTTGTTCGACTTGTGGCGTTTATTTTGACGACGACGATGTATCATCCGCAACAGACACCACGGACGACGAAGAACCGGATGAAGGCGCTCAGGCTTATGCACAGGTTGAGGTTGATGGGCAGTGGAGGTCCGACGACGAGGCTGTAGGCGAAAGGCTCTATCAGGACTATCTAATTGCGAAGCGTAGATGGAGGCGCTTCTCAAACAGACCCCCGCGTCGTTACCGGAAGTTCCCAAATAGGCCCCGAGCATACGGCAAAGGTAGTCGTAATCCCTACTCCTCCTCCTTTGCATCTTTTCTGCCGCAAACGCTTTCGCTGGAGGGAAAGGCAAGCCCAAGGGTAAAGGCGGTTTCGCAGGCAAGGCTTCAGGCAAGGGTCGAGGTAACCCACGTGGTAGAGATGGACGACCGCTCAAGTGCAGCAAGTGCGGCTCGACCGAGCATCTGTGGCGACGCTGCCCGCAAGTGGTGCAGAACCAAGGTGGCCGCAGTAGTGCTGACGCACATTTTGCCACTTCGAATCCACAGCCTGCGCTCACCCTGCACACTATTCAAGCCCATGATGCTCATGAGACTGCTCTTGATGAGGGGTTTGATTCCGGAATGGCCAGTAGACTGCTGCCCAGTGTTTCGTTTGCAGCTTTCACTTCGGCACGGAGTGAGATTAGTGCTCAGACAGGCTTTGAAGCTGAGCTTGAGGCTCTGAGTCAGGTGTCTTCTTTGACATCCAGAAACAAGCGCAAGAAGGACTCAAAAGCTGAGTCAGGCAGCCCATCGCATCAGCCGCCATCTTGGGGGCCTGGAATGCCAACGACTGTCAGGCCTGATGATTCTGTGTCGCAGGTTGGAACCGCAGTTGAAACCTTGATCCCAGGAGCAGCCGTGCCAAAGTGTCCTCCTCCCCCTCATGTGCCGAGCGTTGCTGCTTCAAGTCGCCCTTCACAAGGCGTAAGCGCATCAGACTCAGGTGCAGAAGCAAGGGCAAAGAGCTCGGCCGAGAGGCATCAAGCCACGTTGCAGTTGTCGTCGCTGTTGTTTCCTTGGTGGGAGATGGAGTCTTTTGAAAACATGGCTCAAACTGCTTGTGCGGGTATGTATCACCTGCGCACCAGGATTGCTGGTAAAGTTGGCTTGCTTGTTGATCCCGGTGCTCACGACAACTTAATCGGTGGTAATACTTCGCAGTTGCTTGCTGAGCAATGCACTACAACCGCCAGTCGTGGCACGTTGTCAAAGACTTTGTCTGTTGCAGGTGTCGGGTCAGGAGGACAATCCACTGACGTCACACATCGTGTTGATTTGTCGGTGCATGACGAGATCACGGGAGAAAGTGTTAAATGTGCATTTACTGCGCCTGTCATCGAAGGCAGTGACCTTCCTCCCCTGCTGGGTCTCAAAAGTCTTCGACGCATGCATGCCGTTGTTGATTGCGGACAGCAGTTGCTTGTGTTGCCCGGTCCTGGAGGCTTGAAGCATGATTATCCGCCTGGCACTGTCGCGTTGAAGTTGGAGTTGAGTCCTTCGGGTCACTTGATCTTGCCGGTTGCTCCCAATCGCAGCTTGAGTGAGGCGCATGTGTTGGACTTCATGCACCATCGCACCCATGCAGAAGCGCAGAAGCCGGCATCAGGACCAGCTTCGAGTAATTCCCGCATGTGAGCCCTAATCATCCTGATCGGACCCATGGACTCTCAAAGCTTTACGAGCCATCAAGATGTCTGAAGACTGCCTGGGTCTTTAACGATCAGGTAGGAACCAGACAATCGGTGTTTCAGGCTTTGGGCTACCGCACGACTCATTACCAACATGATTTGCACAGTAAGGGTCATGCTCGTCACCTTTTAAATAAACTGGATGTGGATTCTCCTTCAGTTCTGTGGATAAGGCTTGGGGGTCCTAATTGCGGTTCTGGTAACAAACACGACACGCTACGTGCAGAGCACTTGTGTGCCATTGCCGAAAGGCAACAACAAGCAGGTCGAATAGTTGTGTTTGAGGCTAGTTCCCGAAATTTGGCTTGGAATCTTCGCAGCATTCAGCGCTATGTTGAAAGGTTGCAAGTAACGGACCACGCTTGGTGCAATCATGAGGCACCTTGTGTGAATCGTACTCCTTGCAACAGTCTTGTGCGTATTGCTGCAAGCGTGAGATTGCAAGCCGAGTTTTGTTGCAAATGTCCTGTGGAAACACATCACATCCACATGAGAAGCATGCCACATCACGAGAGTGAGGCTCGCTACAGCTTGGTGCTTCGAAGTATCATTTGGACGCTGCTGCAAGCAGCTGACCGTGCACCTGAACATGTTGAGCAGTCCTCAGACGTAGTTGACGCACCACTAAACAAAACGTCCGAAAATGTCGTTGACTCTCATTTNAGTATCATTTGGACGCTGCTGCAAGCAGCTGACCGTGCACCTGAACATGTTGAGCAGTCCTCAGACGTAGTTGACGCACCACTAAACAAAACGTCCGAAAATGTCGTTGACTCTCATTTGATGACACGTTGTAGAGCGCTTGATCTTGGTCGGTCAGCCCCTATGCACACGCAACCCGAGTCTATCTGCACACCGCATACGGCATCCTTGTCATCTAGACCGACATATCGTGAAGAGATGCTGGTATCCCTTCTCAGCTCAGAATCTGAAAATCACGCGAAGCGTGCTAGACTTGATGCCCAGTTTGACTTTCCAACATGTTTGCGAATCNCATCTAGACCGACATATCGTGAAGAGATGCTGGTATCCCTTCTCAGCTCAGAATCTGAAAATCACGCGAAGCGTGCTAGACTTGATGCCCAGTTTGACTTTCCAACATGTTTGCGAATCTTATCCCTATGTAAGCTCCGTAGCAGTGCTACCCCGCGCGTGGCCTCGCGCAGTTTGATGACTGATAACTCTTCGGTTCATGTGTTCGGGTTGCATAAGCACGGTTCTTACATAGGTATAACGAACCGCACGTTTGACAATCAAGAGTTTGTTAAACACATTAATGCCTTTTGTAAGCACCACCAGGGTCAACCGCCTTGGACAAGTCTCGCCTTCAATGACGATGAGCAGAGTCGACCACATCGCGATAGTCGAAATCTCACCTCTTCCCAGAATCAGCTTATAGGGTTGGGTAATTATAGAGGGGGTGGGGTTTGGATAGAGCTAAGTGGTTCAGAACTGCAAACTGCTAGCCCCAAAATTCTAGTCCACAAGCAACTTGATGACGGCAAAGACTTGCCAGGGCGAGTGTTGTCTTGCAAACACCGCATGATCAGTTTCAATCCAAAGTCTCTGCATTGTACTGAAGATTGGTCAGGTCATCGTGTCACCATCGCTCTCTACAATCACCGCGCGATTTGTGAAGTCGGTGACGACCTCGTGCAAATGCTGCAAAGCCTAGGTTTTCCTTGTGACAAAATACGCGCCAGAACTTTTCAGTCGGAGGCGGTTTCCACTCACGTTTTCGAGCCGACACTCGCGAGCCTCGAAGCTCCGGTTTCACAAAGCTTTCCCACTGAAGGAGCTTTGCGTTATAAGGAAATGCTTAGGTCAGGACACAAGCCTAAAGCCAAAGTTAAGCACGTGGAACAACACAGTGATGATCTCGGTGATTGTTTGGATTCCATTCTCCCCGATGTTGAATGCACAGGTTGGACAGCAGCCTTGCTGGGATCAAGCAAACAATCATCCTTAGACAAAGTTCCCTTTTGTACATTGTTGGAGTTGTACTCGTATATGGTCGATTTTAACGTACAGAACCTTGAGTTAGGATTTTCTACGAATTGTGTTGATTCTTTGGAAGGCGCGCGTGAGGTGCAATCAGGCGATTATGTTCACATTGTGGAGCTTTTCAGAGGTGAAGGATGCACATACCATATGCTTTCAAGGTTCCTTGGTACCCAACCCGGATCAAATTACGAGTTTATGAAAACCTTTGATCTTCTTCAATCCCGCGATGTGAGTATGATGCTGCACTACATCACTGAAAAGAAACCGTTGGTATTAGTGATGTCTCCTCATGGCAGTTCCTTGGTGCCCAGTAGTAGTCAGTTGAATAAGGTTGTAAACCCCAAAACTTCGCGTGACAGCAGACGGCAGGCATCGCAACTGGCAAGGGTTTTCGCCCGCGCTGCTGAAATCCAGGTCAGGTCAAACAGGCATTACTTGATTGAGCAGCCTAGTGGTAGCGAATTTCTTTTGGCACAGGAGTGGGTAGAAATTGCCAATAAATACCCTACCTGCAAAGTGACGTTTGATCAATGTGCAGTAGGACTTCGCACGTCCACGTTTCCTCAGCGGCCAATGTGCAAGCCGACAGAAATGTGGCTTCACACCACTTCTTGACTGCCAGGTTGCAAACCAAGCAATGCATACACTTGTGCCGTCCTGCAAGCATTCCGCACGTTGCAGAACACCCGCACTCTGTATCAAAACCTTCTCTTACACGAATCTGGCCGCGCAAACTTTGTGAAATAGTTACCGTTGGAATTGCAGATCTTGCTACGGGCGTGTATGTCTCCATGTATCCTTCGACCAATGAGGCCACGTCATCCGCAGACACCAGCACATTGGAATGCCCAGGTTGCAGGTGGCATAAGCGCAAAGATGACCCCGTTCACACTCGAGTGGGTGATTGCCGATACCCACATGTAGAGCCTAAGTGTTGGGACTGTAGGGGATGCATAAACGGTAGGCCCCGGACACACATAGAACATACACTCGATGATACCTGTCAATGGGCAACGTCACGCGTTATGCCCGAGGGAGCTGTGCGTGAACGAACGGGCCAACATCCTCGTGACCCAAGGGTTGCTGCAGCACGCGAGCCTACTGCCGCAGCCAGAATTGGTGAAATCGAGGCTGCAGAGCCTTCAAGGAGTAGCCGTGATCGCTCAAGTGGTTCAGCTCCTTCCAGGCGTGATGCTGCTTCTCAGGTTGTCGCAGGCGGTGCAGGTCCCAGTGCTGCTCCTGCTCTTGCTCCTGCTTCTGCTCCTGCTGCTGCGGCGCCAGTATCACGAGCGAGAGGCTCACCAGAAGTTGAAGCGTCTGACGGTGGAGTAGCAGTACAAGCAGACATGCCTGAAGACGACGGTGGTTGGTCACGCTTTGACCTTGGTCATGCTTTGCAAATGCTGCGGAGTGTGCGGGAAGCTATAGTTCGCAGAACGTTGCGCAAGCTTCACATCCGTTGGTATCATTGCAGTAGTGCCAAGATGAAAGCATTGCTAGCTGCAGCCGGTGTAGATGCCAAGGTTCTTGCACTCATACCGCAAATCGTCGACACTTGCACTGTGTGTCGTGCTTGGGCCCGTCCTGGGCCAAGCGCTGCAGTTTCAACCCGACTGCCAATAGGTTTCAACGAGGAGATACAAATCGATCTACTGTTCATCGAGCGCAAAACCATACTGCACATGATTGACGTCTGTACTCGTTTCACAGTAGCTCATGTCATACCCACTAAAGAATCTGACGACATCCTGTCAGCATTGCAAAAGTTTTGGATAGGCCTATATGGTCCACCGTCTAGAATAGTTGCTGATCAGGAGGGAGGCTGGAGCTCCCCAGATGCTGCCGCTTGGTTGAGCGCACGGGAAATCGAGCTCATTCCTAAAGCAAAGTATGCTCATGCAAATGTAGTTGAACGACACCGAGAAATCTTGCGTCGTCAGGTCCATCTACTGAAGGATCAGACCTTGTCTGATGGTGTTCGGATAAGTTTTTGATTCGATTTTAGCAGAAAGCGTCTTTGCAAAAAATGCTTTGCTCAGAGTCGGAAACATGACGCCTTATCAAGCCTTGTACGGGAGAGTTCCTCCACTGTACGATGTTCTCACTGCCGAAAGTGGACAGTCAGTTAGCGATGCAAATGCAGATGTTTTGAGAAGCAGAGCCATCCAGGCTATGGTTCAAGCGACTGCAGAAGCGAAACTGATGAGAGCCAACCGTTCAAAAACACGACCTTCCGGTGAATTGTTAGAACTAGCTGTAGGCGACCAAGTGGATATCTTTAGAAAAGGGACCACTAAGGATATTAGTGGTTGGTTGGGTCCTTGTGTCGTCTGTGACTTAACACAACTGTCTGAGGGACAGGTGAGTGTTAGGTTTCAGGGCAAAGTTCTGTTATGTAGGGTCCAGGACATAAGGCGATCGTTGATGTTTTCAGTTTTCTTGAGCAGAGAACCTGCCAATTCACCTGTGTCAGTCATTCGTGACGCCGCAGAGTCTCACGATCGGATGGCTGTAAGACTAGGGTGGTTTCAGCAAAACGGAAAATGGCGCGCATTGGAAGCAAATTCTAAGTATCCTCGTGAGCTGATCGCTGGTCTGCATTTGGCAGCATGCAACCTGCATTTCAACGGAGTTGTTTCGATGCGTTTCGGTTGTAATGTGAACTCCTTGCCAGGTGTAGTTTGCGACGAGAGCCTCTTAGTATGGTGGGTTCAAACGAAGCAGAATGAATGGTTTCATGCCTTCATTCCGGGCACTCAGAGTGTCAATTTTGAGCGCCTTTGTTCGAGAGAACCCTCTTGCATCGCCTTCGTTCAATTCTTCACTGCAGATCAGGAATCAGTTGCGACGCTCCGTGTGAGTGTCAACGATGTGCCGAATATTGGCGGGATACACGAACCGTCGCTTCCACCTCTTCGTGATGTAACCGAGCAGGTCGAGAAGAGGAGGCTTCTTAGCCAACTTGAGGACGGTGTGCCCGTGAATGCACCAGAAGAGTATGATATAGGGACACCTTCAGATGAACAATCTGAAACCGCACAGCAACCTCATGATGCTTCTAGCTCCGATCTCGACTTTCCGGTGTACGCAGCCTCACCACCTGAGGTTTGCAGTGATGCAGCGCCTGAAGCAATCTTTCTATACGAACATGATGATTTTCACCTTGAGCCCCCGCAACTTGCGTTTGATGTTACAAGTGCCGATCTCTTAGCCACCCTTGATTGCAAGCTGCAGAAAGACGAAATGATTGTTTTCAACTATGAGTCTGTGCCAACTGCAGTAATTGAGCGTGTAAACAATGTGATAACGCGCAGCGAAGCACTTGCAAACGTTGATCGCTGCAGAGAGGCCATGACCAAAGAGCTCTTGCGTTGGCACAAGCATGGTGCTTGGCGTCGTGGACCTCGCAGTGAGGCGACCAATCCTCTTACTAGTAAATGGGTGTTGAAGTGGAAAGACATGGCAGGCACACGTGGAGTTAAAGCGAGGCTTGTTGCTCAGGGCTTCAAAGACGTGCAAACCGTTGAAAACTACTCACCCACAACTTCGCGTTGGGGTCAACGTCTTTTGACGATCCTCGCAGTCCAGTTCAACTGGAGAGTTGTTTCAGCAGACGTGTCTGAGGCGTTTCTCAGAGGGTTAACGTTTAACGAACTGCACGAAACAGGCCATGACAAAGTACTTCGTGAGGTTCAACTCATTTTGCCACCAGGCTCTTTGGAGTTGATAAGGACACTCCCTGGTTTGTCGGATTTCGATTCCAACACCGAAGTCTTACACCTGTTGAAGCCAGGCTTCGGGCTAAAGGACGCCCCTCGGCTCTGGAATTTGGCTCTTCAAAAGGTGTTGAAGAAGCTTGGTCTTGTCGCGACGCAGGCAGATCCGCAATTTTTCATTAAGCACGAAGGTGGACAGCTAGTCTTAGCTATGACCACGCACGTCGATGATCTCAAAATTACGGGCAAACCTAGCGAAATGGCAGAAGTCATCAAGGGGTTAGAGGAAGCGTTTGACACACTAAAGCTTGATTACGACAATTTTGAGCACTTGGGACTTAGGCATACCCTTAACGAGGATATGTCTAGATCTATAAGTCAAAACCATTACGTTGCAGAGTTGAAACCAATACCTGATGCAGCTGTACGCTTGATGAATCCTGAACAAGTGGTTGACGACACCGTCCGAGCACAGTTTCAGTCCTTGTTGGGAGGAGTCGCGTGGGTGGCACAAACGCGCCCTGATGCTGCTGTGTTCATTTCTGCCTTACAACGAAAACTCAAGGAGCCGAAAGCCAAAGACATCTTGAATCTCAGCCGAGTGCTAAAGTATTTAAAGCTTAAACCCATGAGCTTAACCTTCAAGCGCGTGGAGAAACCATGGAGGCTTGTTGCCATAAGCGATTCGGGTTTTAAAGGCGAAGATCAAGATTGTTTGGCGGTACGTTCGGGTATCATAGGGTTGATAAATAAGGACGGTCCTGTTCAGGGCAGAAACACGTTGCAGATCTTGGAGTTCGTCTCCAAGAAGCAGACAAAAGTTTGTCGCTCGACCTTCGCAGCAGAACTTCATAGTGCCCTTGATCTGTCAGGACTGTCATTAACGATCAACAGTGTGATGACTGAGGTGCTTCAAGGCCCCACAAGTGCAGCCAACTTACTTGAAAAGCAAGAATCGATGTCACATGCTCTGCAGATAAGCTTGGTCATAGACGCCTTGTCTGTGTACAGTGCAGCCGCAGGAGAGGAGACCCAGTGCACCGATCAGACCATGCTTTTGCACTTGCTGTCGTTGTGGCAACTGTTGCGCACCAGCATTCAGCGCCTGGTTTGGTGTGACACCAGGTATCTCGTATGTGATGGGCTAAATAAAGGAATCATTGATAGACAACCCCTAAGGCTTTTGGCAGAACAGGGTTTATGGTTGATAGGTGCCGAACTCAAGCAGCACTGTGTCACCAACCGGTGAGCTGCAAGTTTGAAAACTTNTAAAGGAATCATTGATAGACAACCCCTAAGGCTTTTGGCAGAACAGGGTTTATGGTTGATAGGTGCCGAACTCAAGCAGCACTGTGTCACCAACCGGTGAGCTGCAAGTTTGAAAACTTCATCCCGAAATAAGTGTCTATCTTGACATCCAGTTCGTTTTCTCGTCATCCTGCCTTTTGCAGCCCCAGACGCAGAGCGTGACACATGCAACCCGAGTTCAGAGGTTGATGCCCTGCTGTGATGTGCGCAAGATCTGACATCACTGATGCTCGCAATCTCAGCCTCGAGGCATTTCGCTGTCCTTAATTAGTATTCCGTTAGGTTCGCAACATTCTTAATTCGGGGTCAAGTTGAGGCTACTCCCTGGCCACCACATTGCTGGACTGTGTAAACCTACTTCGCGAGGAACTGTAGTGCATCAGATCATGCCCATATCGNTGGCCACCACATTGCTGGACTGTGTAAACCTACTTCGCGAGGAACTGTAGTGCATCAGATCATGCCCATATCGGCCATGGAAAATGTGGAGCGAGCTTTTGCATCTGAAGTGCGATTGAACATCAATCAGCATTCGAGCAGGAAGTGCTACCTGAACTCTCTGGATGCTCTGCAGACGGAAAAAGGCCCTTTAAAAAAAAAAAACCCTAAACTTTCTGCATCAGGTTGAGGATCAGGCTTCAGGGTTGAGGGTTTCTGTCGGAATTTCCGCCGTGCTGGGGCTGCAAATCCCAATTAAACCCGTAAAGAACTCAGAGACTCCAATCTCCCTTAATTAAGGAATAGACCTTAAATTATATGATTTAAGGACTATTCCGTAAATAAAGAATATTGGAGTCTTTTGGAACCGATATTATATTCTAGTCACAAAGGACCCTGCACTAAGTCCTTTGAGCCATCTCCACAGGTCTCCATAAATCCTAAACCCTAAACCCTAAACCCAGAACCCAAAGCCTGTAGTACCCTTCTGCGACCTTTAGAGAACCCTAAACCCTCCCTGGGGTTTCCTTTAGGGTTTCGCATTGGCCCTAAGGCTCCATGTACCCATATGGTATATGCTTAGGCCTTAAAGTACCTTTCTAGGGACCCCTTTAAGGCTTAAGTATCTACTATAAAGGTACATGGAGCCTTTGGGTGGGTATGAAGCTGGAAGGGCATGAGGGTTCTGGGCTTCGGCTGAGTTTGGGGATGGGTTAAGGTTTTCAAGTTACAAGGGTTTTGGGTTTAGGGGTTTAGGGTTTAGGGGTTTAGGGTTGAAGAGCCACCCATGCTCCATGCATTCCTCGCCAAGGTTCGTGTGCTCGGATGTGCGGAAACGCTGCGGATATCGCGTGACATCCCGTAAGGAGGTGGGGCTTACGATATTTGATTTAGCGTGCAATTGCCAGAGTTGCCTGTCCCAGAGACTCCAATGTCCCTTAACCACGGAACATTCCTTAAATTATACTAGGGTCCTTAATATGATTTAAAGGTATATTCCTTAATTAAGGGGTTGCTCCATGATCATCTTGTGCAGCCTGTATCAAGTCTGTAGGACTGTAGGGCGTGGCAGATTAGTGGCAGATTAGGGATGTTGCCCACGACTTGGTCATAGCTGGGTAACATTTTGCATGTTTATGGGTACTTAAACCCAGTGAGGAATAGAAATGTAAAGGCTATCCCAACCATGACCTAGACGAACTGAAGGCAGCTTCTGTTGAACCGATATAGTCGGCGACTCACTACTCTGGTCAATGGACCCCAATTACGACGCAGCATAACGCTATAGAACCTTTGTACGAGGCTAAGCCCCTGTGAACCCCGTCAAAGAACCTGTGAATCTGAACACCCTTTATACGTGCATCCTATACAGTCCTATACTTACTGGTTATACAGGCCCTGCGAAAGTAAATCCAAAAGCCTTCAGGGTCTATCCGACGAGTGCCTGCGCGAGAGCTACCAAGTCCGTGTGGATGCTGGTACCTCGGAGATTAAGGCGATTAGCGCGTGCAGGGTTTTGGGTTTCAGGTTCTTTTCTAGGCTTTTGAGGGTCTTGTACGGCGTCAATATGGTCGCCTTCGCAGTCAGAATAGGAATGCGCGGTGTATTTTATTGCATTGTTCGGCACTGTGAGGGTACAGGAGACTGAGTTCACCTTAAACCCTAAATCCCATGTTGCTACTCGGCTTCCATCTTTCGGTTTGTCCTTCGACTAATAGAGGTGCCTAGACTAGTATACCAGTATACTACTGAGTATATTAGGGTTTGGGGGTATAGGTGATACTTTGATCATATCATACGGGGGCTATAACCGGCTACTGTCACTAAATACTCCGACTTCCATGTAGTCTTGAACTACGTCCGACAAGGCTTTCAGTAAACCCCCGGAAAACCCCTAATCTACAAATATCTACAACAACCCCAACAAACCCCTACAAAACACTGTCAAACCATCGACCCCATATCCCACCCCGGGCAGGCAAGCTTCAACCGTGGCCGTCAGTGCCTATCGCAGCTGCAGCGTTGCGCTGTGCGGAGGCAACGGACACGCCGCCATGCACAGGGTCTATCCGGTTTAATATCGCGTTGGAAGAGCCAAATGCAAGAAGACCCTGCACTGCAGCATAGAGTATTATTTCCCTGAAGCCCTCAATGCCGTCTCATAAACCCAAAGCCCAGAGACCTTGAATCACAAATGGGAGGGGTGCCATTTTCGGCGTCAGTATTACTTATATATACGTTTCTGCTCAGTAGAAATAGCTACCTCGAAGCTTGCTCAAGAAATAATTATAGCAACCCGGTGAGACCCTCACAGGCCCTTCGAAATCCATCCTGTTTGTATGGGCACCTTCAGCCTGAGCAGCCCTAAAAGAGCCTCCGACGACAACCGCAGTATGCCAGCGTAGACCCGCTTTTCGGAGCAGCTCTGAGGCAAGACGACCGCTTGTGTCCAGAATGTGGGTGGTCCCCAACATATAAAGGCACCCATATATAACTTTTAAAACGGACCCTCAAAGGCACGCTAATTTAGACAACTACCCATGAGCACCGTACCAGGAAACCACAGAAGGTGCACGCAAGACCTTGTAAACACATGTATGGAACCCATGAAGATTGTCGAAAGCCTCCTGAACACAGATCCGATAAGGGAGCCGTTTTAAACCCCAAACCCTTAACACTAAGCCCACACCCCCAGCACAGGAGCTGGAAGCGGTGGCCACGGAATGCCTGCAGGTAAGCTTCGCATTTGGGGTTGCTGCTTTGCAGGTATGAGGAGGGGCCCGGAGGAACTGTTCGCAGGATTTACCTGGGCTTTGGAGTACCATACTTTAATTTAAAAAATTTTGTTAAAGGAACCATTATGAAATAAAAGTTTATACTTTTTCTCCCTGGTTACTTAAAAGCCCAGTTACATTTCGTTAAGGTTTTGATACGATCTTCATGTCTATTGTGGGCATTGGAAGGACTTCCGCGTTGTGGGCTTAAGGTAAACCCAAAACCCTAACTTAATCAGCTAAGCACAAAACCCTGAAACACCGAAGCTCTACACCACCAAGCCCTGAAGCTAAAATCCTCAAAAAACGCATCCCTTGTTATGTTATGTATGTAGCTGTTCTGCTTGCTGTGCTTGCGGATGCACAACAGGTTGATGTGCTGCACTTGGTGCCACGGGCGTTGTTCACCCATGCTCTCCTCACGAAAACTGCTGGAAGTTGTAAAAGCCTCCAGTGGCCTGCCAGAACATGCCGTTTGGTATGGGCGCTGTAAAGTCTGCACTACCTGAAGTCTCCGTTGTAGTTCCTGTTCTGGTTAACCCTTTGTATTATTGGGTCCTACCATAAACTTGGTTCACCAAACAAGGCAGCTACAACGGATCTATGCCCTAGGTTAACTAACGTACCTCTAAACGCTAAACGGAGGATATGATTTCAAAAATCATACATTTCCCTCTGAAAGATACCTGGCTTGGTCACTCTACGTAGGTAGCAGTGGTCAGGAGTTTCCAGATCTTCCAAATCCCTTAGTTAAGGGATATACCGGTAATGTAACGTACTTTAAATTCAGGATCCTATGTTCCCACTATAAATCAAAGTATTATACGCCTCAATTAAGTCAGGAATATTGGAAGATCTGAGTAGAGTTTGTTGGTCCAGGCTGCGCTGCGGGGCGCGCCGATGCCGCGTGGGGCAGCGCTGAGGGAGCTCGGGTGATTCGGTCCCAAGATGGCCATAAACCCTAAACCTTAAACCTTAAACGCTAAACGAAGTTTACGAGGGTTTATAGCTTTTCTTGCGGGCTTTCATAACTGGGTTTACAGGGCATTTGTACAGGTTCCTAGGGGTTTATGAAGTTTCCAGGGTTGCAGGGCGGGATGGCTTTGGTGGCGCTCTGCAGTGGTAGCGCAACATGCCAGCTCGGGGCTTGGGGTTTAGGGTCTAGGGTTTAAGGTTTAGGGTTTAAGGGTTTAGGGCTTTTTATGCTTCGGCCCATGAAGTACCCAGACCCCCGGGAGGATCCAAAAAGTAGATCCCTTAATGGGGGCTCCTATAGAGTACCCTTCGTAGTATAGGGCCCCAAATTAGGGATCTGCTTTCTAGATCCTCCCGGGGGTCTGGGTAACAAATAGGAGGAACCGGTAGGCTTAGCTGTCAGATGCTTTCCAAACAAAGAAGATCACAATCAGACATAAGCCTGCCAAACGCTGTCTTCGGGTTTTGGGGTTTTGAATGTATGGCTTAGAGTTTAAAAGAGGGGTTATAGGCTATAGGGTTTATATGGCTTATCGGGCCTATGGGGTTTATATATAGGGTTTTAGGGTTTAGGTTTGGGGGACGGAGTATGACAACAACTTCTGCAAAGCAAGCCCTACTGCCAAATTCTAAGCCCGCCGAGCCCCAAAACCCTAAATCCGAAATCCTAAACCCTACACCAAACAAGCTCTAAACCCTAAAGCCCTATAGATCCCTTTAAAGGAACCCTTACAGATCCCCTTAAACAAACCCGTATAGATCGCTTTAAAGGAACCCTAAACCCGCAACATTCCCCTGGCTGGCTGCTCAGGCTCGGCCCATCCGTGTTGGATGCGCAGCCTGATGGCAGACAGGGTTCGGGGCTTGCAACCCCAAAGACTCCAATATCCCATAGTTAAAGCATATTCCTTCAATCATACTCGGGATCTTAATTAATATATTTTAAGGTATATTCCTTAATTAAGGGACATTGGAGTCGCTGAAAAGTTGGGGGCTTGGCATTTATAAGGTTGTAAAGGGATTTGGGGGGCCTTCATCAGGGCTTATGGGATTAAATAGATGCTTTTGAACTGAATGTTTCGGATTTAAGACTGTTATGGGTCCGAGGATTGAAAGCTTGGCTATGTTTTGCCCTGTCAGTGACAAGTAATCTTCGATTACCTGTAGTCTCCATTGTAGTTCCTTTTTGGGGTTACCTTATAGGATCCTTGCTATATATTTGGTTCAACCAAAGAATGGAACTACAATGGAGACACTAGGTAAGGTATTTTGCATCCTACTTCAACTGCCCCCGGCCCTTCAAGCAGGGTCGAATGTTTGAGTTAATTGTCAGCCACTGAAGCAGCACGAAGTGACAACATTTGGGAGGTTCCGAAAATAGGGGACCCCAATATAGTACCCTAAATAGTAGGATCCTTATAATAAGGACCCCAAACTAAGGTACCCCTAATTTTCGGAAACTCCCATTTTTCTGCCTGCAACAATAAGCTTGCAACCCTGATCCGGTCACGCTGCAATGAATGGTCACACTTTTCCCCGACATTTCTGCGGCACTCTAAATTCTAAACCCCTAGACCCTAAACTCCTGTCGTACTGGGAGGCGTGCTTTTGTTCATCGTTTAGTGTATTCCATCGCCAAGATGTTTTGTACCATGTCATATACTTGGCATTATGGCTGCTTTTCCGGCTTAGGGTCAATAGGATCGTAAATCCTAAACCCTGAACCCTAAACCGTAGCTGTCGGTTCCTGCAAGTGGGTAGATCGGAGTTCGGGGGTTTAGGGTTTGAGGCAGAGGGGCTGTATTTATGGTTGACGGCTTGATATTCAGGAGGGGGGATTTAGCTTAGTACATATGTAAGATTGGGGACCCTACGATAATTGTTAGGTATATTCCTGAATTAATGGATGTTGGAGTCTCTGGGTCCTCCTTGAAGTGCCGAGGTTTCATTATCTGCCGACCGATCTTGCCACCGGAGGCGAGGACCCTCAGCCCCCGAAAGATCCGGTCCCATCACAAAGTAGGTCCTTGCAGTGTCAGGTACGTTTCAGGTCTTAGGGCGCCGCTTCTGTTGTAGGGTTTGGGGTTCAGGTTTCAGCGTGCCTCAGGCAACAATGTCCTCATGCATGAGCACCTGGATCCAGGGCGCGCTTGGCTAAACAGTCGGTTCGGTAGATCTCATCATTTGTGAGTTCCAGAAAGTAAGGCAGACGCTGGATGTTGGTATCCTTGTCATAAGGCACTACTTCAACTATAGGAAGCTCCGTGTATAACCCATATATATTCACCATGAAAGCCTGATTTTTCGAATTTTACAAAGCGCACTTCCATCTTTAACATGAAAGCCCTGAAGGCAATCCTAAGCCCTAAACCCCTAAAGTAGCCCTCATATTTAAGGAACCTTTATCGCCGAGGTGCTTTAAAGGGTTCCTTCGAGGGTAGGCGTTCTACATGGCTACCGTAATGGTTCAGGGTTAAAGGTCCATGCGCCTACATGGGTAGTTGTCAAAATTAGGGTCCCTTTTGGGGTACCCCAAATAGTAGGTGCCGTATTATATTAGGGACCCAAAAAGGGACCACCCACATAGTACTTGCGTTGGCCTGACAAGGGTTTGTCTACTCTGGGTACGCCTGGGCACATAGCTGAGTATCTTGTTTATAATACTCCATGTGCCTCGCGTATGGGAACGGTGCGTGCTAGTTCAGGATGTGTAGTCAGCTTACAAGAATCTGATTGCGTGCTTCAGGATGGTTGCTTTGAGGCCTGATTCGGCCGGGGTTATGTCCGGTGAATGTTTTTCAGACGGAGTAAGGGTTTAGGGTTTAGGGATCAAGTCTCCTGAAACGAAGGCCAAGGCCGTCAACAACTGGTAAAGCCTTATTGAGATCAGAGAAAGCCTCTGTAATACAGAAGCCTGAACTTTTACAAACGACCCCTTCATGTAGCCATCTAGTCCCTATGGAATTCTATTAGAAAACACCCAGCAAGAACCAAACCATTCTCTAAGAATGATGAAAGCCCTTGTATTTTGCAATTCAGAAGAATGACCGATTTTAGTGCTGAAAGCACATATTTCCTTCTACCTACAGTGAACCACCCCAGGAAAACGAAAAGAAGCCGATCATCACAAGAAGCACCAATGCCGCAAACTCTACCTTAACCCAAACAAACTACATTTTCAAGGACTTCTATATGGGTATCATGATAAGGCACGCCCAAAAATTAAAAAGGACAGGCTATGTGGGGTCCAGGTGAGCCCCACACTCCTAAAACCCTAAAACACCTAAATACCCTGAACCCCTAAAGCCCTAAACTCTAAACCCTAAAACCCTAAACCCTGAAGCCCTATAAGGTTCTTGACTCTCGAACCGCGGGCTTCAGCAGCAGGATTGCAGGCCGGGTTTAGGGTTTAGTGTTTAGGGTTTAGGGTAGGGTTTAGGGGGAAGATCTGTCGTAGGGATTAGGTTTCCGTTTTTGGGTTAGGGGTTTAGGGTTTAGTGTTCATGGTTTAGGCTTTCGTCGTCCGTGAGTGCTTCCATACGCAATTCTACAAAACCATGACGAATGGTCAGGGTATGGTAGCACACGTATATTATAGGGGTTCCCAAGGTTTCATTGTTGTGTACCGGTGTTTATGAGAGCATTGTAGGGTTCAATAAGGGTCCTATACGGGTGCCATCCGGGTTCTATCAAGACTACATTCGGGTTGTAGGGTCCAGGGTTCAGCAAATTAAATGGGGTTTCAGTTGGGATCTGGATGCCCAGAATAGGAATCACTTACTTGGATGTTGGTCATGTGACTTGATAAGCAGGTTATAAGTACCTGCACCTTAATTGGGGTTAGAAGCAACTATAGTATGGTTACCTTGCTTTATAGCCCTCGCTAAGGTTCTGTAGACCCCAAACCCTGAACCCTTAAAGGGAACCCTATGTTAGAACCCTACAGTACCCTTAAAATGAAGTAAGTGGGGGAATTTCGAGGCCAACTCTGCCGGACGGTGTCCTTTGACTTCCAATCAGTCTGGTTGGGTCTAGGCTCCTGGTCTCGAACCCAGAGGCTCCGTGTTCCCTTTAATGGGATCTCTCAGGGTTCCTTTAAGGGATCCTTTAAAGGGACTATAGGGTTCAGGGTTTAGGGGATTCCAGTATCGCTTAATTAAGGAATATACTTGAAATTATAGTAAGACGGTATATTCCTGGATTAAGGGATATTGGAGCCTCTTGGCAACCCTGCCATGCCCTGAAGGATTCGAATTAAGGACCATAGGGTTTACCTGGACCCCAAGAAAACTACATGTTTAAGGACTTATATGGGAGTTTCCGAAAATAGGGGACCCTAGTATAGTATTCTGAATAGTAGGATCCTTATTATAAGGACCCAAAATAAGGTACCCCCTATTTTCGGAAACCGCCATATAAAGAAGTAAGAAGAACTTTAACTCGCTGTACACCGGAACTAAACCCTGAGCCTTACAGAAGGTTTAGGTTTTAGGGTTTGAAAAAAAGGCATCCCAGAACGCCCATATCGTCCTGACGAGACACGTCTCTTTGTTCTGAAGTCTGTAGGGTTTAGGGTTCACGGTAGGTATAGGTTTGGGGGTGAGGGCATCTGGGTTTAGGGTTTAGGGATGTTTAGGGTAAGGTTTAGGGTGTAGGGTTTAGAGTTTAGGGTTTAATGTTTAGGGTGTAGGGTTTGGGGTTTAGGGTTTAGGGTTTAGGCTTAAAGCCCCGATTGGATTGTAATGCATATCCGGACCAACGACTGAACTCTAAACTTGAAGCCCTACATTGACGCGCAAATCCTAAGCATGCAAACCCTCGCTACGGACTCGAGTTAAAGTCCTCCACTCAACTAACCTCGTCCCCTGAACCCCAAGCCCTCAATTTCGCAAACGCAGTTAGTGGACCGTGAGACGTACCTGTGGCCAAACAACATGAAGCGCGCACGGGCTTCGTGCTCTTACCCTAAACTTAACTTCCAGGGACCTTAGTATTGGGTCCTTACGGGCTCTAGTGCCCTAACTATAAAGTCCGTGGAAGCATAGTGTTAAGTATGACAAAAATGATCTGTTTTTCGCATCCCCGTGAGGAAATAGGTTTCTTCTTACCTCCAGGAATCTCTAAACCCTGAACCCCGGATCCTAAACCCTAACCCCCACCCTGAACCCTAACCCCTAAACCCTGAAACCCAACAAGCCGAATGCCTGAACCCCCAACCCTAATACCAAATCCGAAACCACGAAAAAACCAAAACCCCAAAGCCTCAACCCTGCCTAAGCCCTGAATACCCTAAAAGACTACAGCCTAAAACCTAAATCACCCCATATTTTCTTAAATCCTCAAAAATTGCTTCATTAATGCCTAAACTCCTCAACCCGTACCTCCCAAACCGAAACCCTACCTTAAAACCCCGTTTGGGGTTCCTTGATATGATTTCGTTGTATAAGTCCTGGAAAACGTGGCTTTTCGGGGGTTAAGGCGAAGTTTATATCCTAAGCCCTAAACCCTAACCCCTAGTTAAACCCCCCAACTACCCTCAATGATACCCTAAATATCCGCTATTAAGGGCCATAAGGACTCTATTATAGGGCCCTTGGGGGGTGCTGGTAACCCCTAGACCTTCATCCCAAACCCTGCGCCCTAAACCCTGTCTTCTGGGAGAGCAGGTGCTGGACTCGGTGACCTCGGAGTGGCGTTTCGTTGAGCCGGATCTGGGGGAGGCGACTGGTTCCTGTAAAGGGATCTATAGGGCTTCCTTCAAAGGGATCTATAGGGCGTCCTTTAAAGGGATCTCTAGGGATTTTGAGGTTTAGGGGTTGAGGGGTTTAGGGTAGGGCTTAGGGTTTGGCGGTCTAGGGTTCAGGGTTTCCGGTTAAGGTACATTGTAGCACTAGAAGGATTGTAGACTTCCGAGTAACTAGCCATATTACTGCCTAGGGTTCCTTCCTCTTGCCGGCTATACTATAATATGCCCCAAAACCCCACTCTACTCGCGAAGGCCCCGATAGTATGGGGCTGAGAAGCGCCTGATCTGCTCTACTGAGGCTTTGTTTTAGGGCCGTGTAATCTGCGCTAGATATAATTGCTCCAATATGATTCAGGTCCGTCTGTCCCAAAGGCTCCATGTAACTTTTTAGTAGATACTTAAGCCTTAAAGGGGTCCCTATGTAGGCACTTTAAGGGCTAAGTATGTACTATATGCGTACGTGAAGCCTCATGGTGTTATGGCGTTCTACTTGAAGGTTCATGCGTGGTTGGAAGCAGCGTTAGAAGTATTCTGAGTACCGGGGGTTACAGGTAGATAGAGTTGGCTACTGTCTTTGGGTAGCCCCAAGCCTCCGAGCCAACCTCCAGGCCTTTTGTCCAGGGATTTTGGTCTTAGCCGTAGGCTGCAGCCCCCAACCTACCCAGTGTCTCCAATATCCTTTATAGTAGGATCCCCAATATGATTTAAGGTAATATTCCCGAGTTAAGGGCTGGGTAAGCCATGCAGGGTTTGTTTCGGGTAGCACAGGCCCGTTTAAGCCCTATAAGCTCTCGAAAACAACCTCCCGAACTGTCTGGTGCTTCGTAGGGAATGAGGGAATGGATGCCTATGATAGTCCCTTAATCCCCCTACAGTAGTCCCAATATCCCATTCCCCGCTTCCATACTAAGAACCAGACAGGGACCATAGATACCCTAAGAACCTGCAGAAGCCTTATAGAACCCTTATAGGACCCTGGAAAGGAACCCGAAAAGAAACCCTGTTCCCTACTATGAGCCAGACAGACTTGTTAAGAGGCTGATCTCCTGGTCTTCGCCTGCGAGGTGGAGTGTGGGCTTTCGCACGTTTTCTGGGAGTGAGGTCAGCAAGTGTGGCTTGAAGGAAAGCCTGTCGACGCACAAAGCATCTTCCATGCCAAAGGCCTCCAGTAGCAACAACAGAGCCAATTAAGAATAATAAGAAGACGGTAATGCGTGGTGCCAGCAGAAACGGAGATATAGATTGACGGTATCGCTGACAGTGCTGCAAGCTCCCTTCAACTCTGGACCATACATCCCCGGGCCGAAAGTCTCGAGTCAAGTAGTATTCTCTGACATGCAAGATCTTGTGGAGTAGCGGAGTGCTTCGAAGTCCCCTGTACCCTATGCAGTTCAGCGGAGTAGTCAATACCCCCTTCAACAGTTGTAGAAGGAGGCACCAGGGCTCAGTTGTGTCAGGAGCCTATTGGGAAGAGGGGGGGGGGGACGAGTGGAGTAATTTAACCTGTTCTGGCATGTTCAAGCCAGTGGGTCGAACTATCGGCCCTGAACATGGAAGCACCCGATAGAGACCTGCAAGAAATCCTAAGGTTTCACCATTCACACGACACGAACCCATCAGGAAACCCCAAACCCCAAACCCCAAACCCTAAATCCCAAACCCCAAACCCTAAACCCTAAACCCCAAACCCCAGCCCCTAAACCCCAGGCTTGCCGTACACCACAGCCAAGACCAAACCCGCTCTGCAAATTGGAGGCCCTGGAGCGCATTACGAAGGGCGCCATCAAAGGCGGTCCTAGGGTTCAGAGTTTAGGGTTTATAGTAGAAGCCAGAAAGTTGGAACATCATTCTCCTCATGCCCTTAAGGTAAAGTTTAAGGGATCACAGCACTAATCCTCCTAAATCCATGTTCCAACTTTCTGGCTTCTACTATAGGGTCTTGGAGTTTAGGGTTTAACGGTCTTGGAGTTTAGGTTTTGGGGTTGAGAACCCCCTGAAGCTTTACACCCAGACCTTATAACCGTATGAGACCAAGAAGGAACTCCATGGAACGGCCCTTGTAGTCCTGAACCCTGTACCCTTCGGGGTACCCTATTCTAGAAACCTATGGTACCCTTAAGGGTTCCTTTAAGGGTTCCTGCCTGTAAGGATTCTTTTATGGTAAACCTATATATGGGAGTTTCCGAAAATTAGGGGTACCTTATTTTGGGGTCCTAATAACAAGGATCCTACTATTTAGGGTACTATATTAGGGACCCATATTTTCGGAAAGTCCTATATCCTTCTAGAAGCCCAGTGTCAGTTGGGACCTTCTCGTCCGGGCCTCGGGCTCTGCCCAGTCTCGTTTTTAAGGTCGGTTTCGGGTTCAGGGTTTAGGGTTGAGAAGTTAGGGTTTAGGGTTAAGAAGTTAGGGTTTGGGGTGAGAATTAGGGTTTAGGGTTCAGAGTTTATAGAGCTAGGGTTTAGGGTTTAAGGGCGTAGGCTTCACAGGTTCAGGATCTACGGCTTTAGGGCCTTAGCGGTCACTCGGCTTGTTGCAGCTTTAAACTTAGCTTTAGGGCTTGGCGAGGCTTTTAAGGGAGGTTTAAATAAATGTTAGTAGGGATTGATTTGGGTGTCATATATGAGGGCCTTAGTCGCGGATCTGATGGGTTAGGGCTTATACCTGTATCCCCAAACCCTACGAAATCGTAGGTTATGACCCCTTCATGATTTCCAAGAACAGTAGGTTCTTGGATCCCCAGCTAGAGCCTGCGGTGGACGTTGTAGGATAAGCCAGCCTGAGTGGAATCATTGAAACGATGTCGGTGTTTCCTGAAAGCTCAGAGGCAAGGAGCTTGACTAGATTTAGGTTCCTCAGTAGTACTCTTGTGCCCTTTTTGTTTGGAGGGGTCTCCTTATTAAAACCGAATGCTAGGAAAAGGGCACCCTCTTGAGGTGTCGGGAATAGATGTAATGGGTTCCACCTAAACCCAGAGCCTTTGCACCCTTACTTAACACCGCATGTATTGCGGACCCTGTAACAACCTTAGCAGAAGACCCAAAAAAACCCAAATTCTCAGAAAACCATAAGCCCCCTTTACAAAAGCACCGAAAACCCCTGTAAGCACAAATAAGTGGTTTCCCCTAAGGCTCCATGTACCCATATAGTGTATAATTAGGCCTTAAAGTACCTACATAGGGACCCATTTAAGGCTTAAGTATCTACTATAAGGGTACATGGAGCCTTTGGGTAAGCACCTGGCGAGGCAGCCTGCACCGTGTGGCTTCACCGAGCACGCCTTCGCCCGATCGCTTGGCCTCTCGGCCGCTGCATTGACTTTGGGAGGAGGGCGGTTTAGGATGTAAAATAGGGGCTTAAATAATTACCAATGCTATTTTTTTTTTTGGGGGGGGCCTTATGAAAATTCATAGTATACTATACCCCAAAACCCTGTTCCAACTATTCAGGCCCCTAGATTAGGGTCAGAACTTCGGGCGGTTTAGGGTTTGGGGAGGCTACGTCTTTGCAGACTGCAAGTACGAATTCACGCATTTCGGTCTGTTTGTTTGTGTGTGCAACGTTCAATTGGTCTTTTCTTGGCGGGCTTTTACAGGCATTGTAGAAGCGATACCAGTGGACACCAATCGTAACGATCATGAAAACCCCTATTTAAAGCAAAACCTGAACATGACACAGGGGAGTTTCACAGTACATGGGAGTGTAGACACTAGTATTCACCGTAGATAATATGATCCGCACTATCAGGAGGACGCTTAAGACTTAAATAACGTCCCCACGCCAAGCAAACATCTCAGAAAGTTGGGAACATAGAAGAAGAATGAAATATCTAAGAACTCCTTACCCTAAGGCTCCATGTACCCATATAGTGTATAATTAGGCCTTAAAGTACCTGCATAGGGACCCCTTTAAGGCTTAAGTATCTACTATAAAGGTACATGGAGCCTTTGGGTTATCTTCGGCTCCCAGACTCCGACTTTTTTAGGATTTTGCCCACTAGGTCCCGTGACCCGTCGACTTGGAGTTAGACTTCAGGGCGCCGGCGTTTCACCCTGAACCTTCGAGCCCTACACCCTATAACGCTTCATATCACCGTAGAAGCCTTAGACAACAACGGTTGACAACTTGTATAAGCTCCCGATCGAAACTCCGTGACAATCCCAAAACACCAGTTGCAGTTCCTGCCTGCCGGGCTGCCTGCCTGCCTGCCTGCCTGCCTGCCTAATTTCATCTGTCGTCCGTCCATCCATCCGTTCATGGGTATGCATACATCGCATTCGGGTTAATTGGGGTTTTTATTTTGGACGCCTGCCACAAGGCTATCGCATACGAGCTGCGAAATCTTCATCCCCGCTTCGAGGATGGCCCTGGTTTTCGCGAGTATAGATTGTCTACCCATAGGCCCCAAAGTAATTCCTTTTTGGGGTTCATATATAGAATTCTATAAGGTAATCCCAAAACGGAACTACTTTGGGGCCTATGGGTAGTTGTCTAAGGAATTTTGGATGATACGTAGGCTCAGTATGCATGGACGACAGGTGTTAGGGTCTAGTGCCCTACCAGGGGGCAATTTCGGATTTTTTGCTCTTAAAGGCACTGAGCTACAACCTAGCAAGCAGGTACGCATTTGCTGGTCTATTCTCTGTTTGTTTGTTGCTGCCAATGGGTTTACGGGTGCTATGCCGAGTCTGTCAGTTGGACTACTCTTCTTGTTCTCGCTTTTGTTTTTGTTCTTCTTGTTCTTGTTCTTGTTATTGTTCTTGTTCTTGTTCTTGTTCTTGTTGTTGTTGTTGTTGTCAAGCTCGGCTCCAGCATTGCTCCACGGGCTTTTGTTTCGGGCCCTCCGGTTTAGATTGGCATGGTGGTGGAGTTAGTCAGAAATAACCGGGAACCCTTACATCTTAAAGTCTAGATCCGCCTCAACGCTAAACCTGGAAGGCTAAGCCCCAAACAATGAGACATGGACAAGCCCCACTGCACCTTGCTAAACATCTTGAACTAGGTTCTGCAAAGTAACAGAGAGGTCCGGACATTAATATCAAAACGATTATTGAAGATGTTGAGACACTTCTAGGGTTTGATGGGGTTGAGGGGTTTAGAGTTTTGGGTATCTAGTTTAGTAATTTGCCTTTTGTGTGTAATGATGTTTAGCAGAGTCAAAGAGATGAGCTGCAGGTTTGAGTTTTTTCGGATTCGGTTGAGGGCGCTCAACCCCAAACTGCCCTAAGCCTTGAACCCTAAACCTTAGGACCTTATACCCTTAAACCGTAAACCTTGGACCCTAAACCCAAAACCGCACACCTTAAGTTTTTTTAACCGTAGGTTGACTTAGGCGCTACACCCTGAAGGCCCTGAAGCCTAAGCCTTAAACCCTAATCCCTAGAGCCTTAAACCCTACATCCTAACGACCCTAAAGCCCAAGCAGTGGCTTAGGAGCACCGCCTGGGCATCCCGAAGAGTGCTCGAGGCCAAAGCAGCCCGGGCCGATCTGACTTTGGCGCGGCGATTTTAGCCTCCTAGGGTGTAGGGTTTTAGGGGTTGAGCTCTTAGAGGCTCCTCAACTTATACAAATCAGTACAGAGGTAGGTACGGTTTAGGGTTTAGGGTTTAGGGTCAAGGTATTGTAATTCGATTCCTTTATACAAATCAGCAAAGAAGTGGGTTCTTCTCGGTTAAGGCATGCCGTAAACTTGTCCGAAGAAGGGATCACCAAAACCCAGCGAGTTCTTGGTGAAACCAAGCACCAGATTTGGGGTGTTCATAAGTTTTGGGGTTTAGGGTTTACCCAGACCCCCGGAAGGATCCAAAAAGTAGATCCCTTAATGGGGGTTCCTATAAAGTACCCTTAGTAGTATAGGGCCCCAAATTAGGGGATCTACTTTCTATATCCTCCCGGGGGCCTAAACCCTAAACCCTACCCATAGGCCCCAAAGTAGTTCCTTTTTGGGGTTTATTTTCTAGAATTCTATAAGGTAATCCCAAAAAGGAACTACTTTGGGGCCTATGGGTAAACCCTAAACCCGTGACTTTAGTTTTTAGGTTTACTGTATTTGGAGTTTGGGGATCTCTCCAACCCCTGAGCCTGGTGCCCAACAAGGGGCCGAAAAAAAAAGGGTTTAGGGTTTAGGCAGCCAACAAGCATCCCTAAGACTCCATGTGCCCATATAGTAGGTACTTAGGCCTTAAAGGGGTCCCTATTTAGGTACTTTGAAGGCCTAAGGACCTACTACATGGGTATATTGGGCATAATATTCAGGGATCCTTGTTATGCTAACTTTATTCTCTCTTGTCCCAAAACCCTATTCGACCAATATTACGGCCCTTATCAGTCCTGAAGTCAGGGCCAAAATTCTGCAGGGTTCATCCTAAACCCTAAACCCTAAATCCTAAACCCTAAATCCTAAACCCTAAAACCCTAAATCCTAAACCTAGGGTTAACAGGGTTTACTTTCAGGTTTCGGGGTTGAGGCTGCTTTGGGGATTAGAGTTTATGCTCCCAGACCTGAGGCCCCCTTTCAAAACCTACCTGGTTTAGGCAGTTTAGGGAATTGAGGGTTTAGGGAGTTTAGGGAGTTGAAGGTTTAGGCAGTTTAGGGGGTTGAGGGCTTAGGGAGTTTAGGGAGCTTAGGGTTTAGGGTTTTGTGGCGTTCTTTGGGATCTTTTTGCTCGGGTTCGTCCAATGCGTTGGTATCGCTCACGTCCGGTCTGTAACTCCAGTACATGAAGCATAGAAACCAGGTTCTCCAACCCCAAGTGGCATCACCCTAAACCCTAAACCCCTAAACCGCCTAAACCCTAAACCCTAAACCCCTAAACCCTAAACCCTATACCAAAAACCTGAGAATCCTCAAGTCTAAGGCGTAGATCAGGAGATCCGAAAGCCTGATCTACACCGCCACTCCTAAACCCAAGTCATTCGAAGCCTATGAAGCCGCTATTCTTTAAAAGGAGCCCGCCCTTATTGTAGAACCCGTGTTTAGAACCCTTAGAGGAACCCTGGTCTTAGAAGTTTGAAAGAGCTCCATTCCTAAGCCTGCCCAAACGTGCCAAGAGCTGTTCAGACCAAAAGCCTCAGCGGCACACGGCAGGAGAAAAAGGGGACACGGTGCCAGGGCTTGCGGGGGCTTCAGGGTTTAATCATTTTAGCCTTTAAATCAATGTAGGGCCTTGCTGATTAGAAAAGGATTCCTGTACAGGGTTCCTTTGAATGGTTCCTTTAAGGGGATATTATCGGGGCGGGGGTTGTAGAGGGGGCTTAATCATTAGAATAGGTTCCGGGCTGCTTTATTGTTGTTTTCTCATTTTGCGGAGCCCTAAGAAATACTTAATATCATTAGGGTTTAGTGTTTAGGGCTACTTAATATCAGTAATCATTCAAGCGTCTATAGTAGGGACCTAGGATGTACCTCAACCTGCCCGAACCCACTTTGCTGGAGGGTGCCGGTGCATCCACATTCAAAGGATTTTTTACGGTAGGTTCTAAAATCTAGTATAGGTGCCTGAGTGGGGTACATTATATGGCATGCATACACCCTAAACCCTACACCCCAAACCCTAAACCAAGCCCGAGTCCTACGGAATCGCGTTGCTTGCTATTCTGACAAAGGTTAGGGACTGAGGAGACGATCCAGAGTTTGGCAAGCAAAACCCTAAACCCTTATAAACCTTTACCTGTAGCCGAAAAGACCTACCTTTTTTAAGTAACTATATATAGAAACCATAATAAGGAGCCCTAAAAAGGTAGGTCTTTTCGGCTATTAGTAATGCCTGAAAGCTTAAAGGAGGAGGGCTCCAGGGCATCAAGAATTAAGGTTTGCAAATCGGGCCATAACCCTACCCATAGGCCGTTCATATCTAGAATTCTATAAGGTAATCCCAAAAAGGAACTACTTTGGGGCCTATGGGTAAACCCTGAAGTGCGGCTGCAGGGGTTTTTGGTTTAAGGCTGCCCTAAACCCTAACCCAAGAACTTCACCCGAAGTCCTAAACCCAAGACTGTCAGAGACCCCGTTTGTTATTCTCTTGAATAACAAAGCCGTTCTTCTACTATGGAATCTTAGAGACTTCTCGATCCTCTCAGGAATGGCATAGGGTGTTGTAGGGATCTTTTTTGGCTTTTTTGAGGGTGTAAGGGCCATTGAAGTGAGGAATTTACCCAAAGATTCCTCTAGGGATCTATAGGCTTCCTTTTAGGGATCTAATAGGGCTCCTTTAAGGGATCTGTAGGGTTCCTTTAAAGGATCTATAGGCTTTGGGGCTTAAAGGATTCCCAGAGACTCCAATGTCCCTCAATTGAAGAATATGCCTCAAATTATGGTAGGATCCCTAATATGGTCTAAGGAATATTCCTCTGGGACCTAGAGTAGGCCCTTATTCCGTTTTTAGGGTTCAGGCTCCCTTATAAGCCTCTTTAAACCCAAAAGGGCACACTTTCTGTTCCTAGGTTACTCTTAGGTCTAGTCCTTGATTAAGGGATGCCGGGGTCTTTGGGTAGCTTGACTTGCAGAGGGGTCCTTCTAATGATTATGCGTATTCTCATCATTACTGTTGCCTTTTTATTGTAACTCGGTTAATGATCATGGTACCCCTTATTCTTATCATTATTATGATCATCATGATCTGGGAAACTGAGAGGTTATATAGGAGTTCGGGGCTTTTAAGTTACCGTAGGGGAACATGATGTGGAGCTTTTTCATGTGTTATAATCACAGGGGTCCTATTTAGGATCTTCAGTGTATTTGGGTGTTCAGGGATCACTTGGGTTTGGGTTTTGGAGGCTGGTAAACTCCGCGCTCATGGCTAGTCACACGTACATAGGAACCCTTAAAAGAAGCCTCAAAGGATCCCCTTGAAGGAACCCTTATAGTAAGCCTTCCAGGGTAGGATTACAACCCGGAAGCCTCTAAATACCCAGACCTAGACTATGACACCCATGCCCCTGAAGCCCTAAACCCTCAACCCTAAACCGCTAAACTGCTTAACTCTAAACCAAGCTGCTCTATAACCCCCAAAGCTTTGAAGGCCAAAAGCCCTTTGCCCCCCTAAACCCTAAACCTTAAACCCTAAACCCGAAAAACACCAGGACCATGTGCACTTCTGCTACATTGGTGAGATCAAGCCGGAGGTCCCTTCTCCCTGGTTCTGTGTGGAGAACGAGGGCATGGGTAGGGTTTGGGTTAGGGGTTAGGGGTCAGGGTTTAGGGTTGTGGGTTCTAGGGTTTGCGGTTTAAGGTTTAGGGTTCAGAGTTGCAGGTTTTGGTGTTTAGGGCTGCCGGGACTGCTATATGGTTATATGAGACCTGAGTGAAGAGATTATTATACCATTCCCCCATTGCATACTAATAAAACAGGAAGTCTTTCTGAAGACTTGGAGAGGGCTTAGGCTTTGGGGCTTAGGGGTTTCAGGGCAGTTAGGGTTTCGGGTTTGCTTGGAGATTCATGCGGCTCAGCCCCTTACAGGGATCTGTAAGGGGTTCTATATACGGTTTCTATAGGAGTACGTACTACAAGGGTTCCGTACTTGCAGGCTCATGGGACTTAGTAAGTACAGTTATAGTTACCCACACTGGAGTTATAACTGATTATAAGTACAGCTACGTTATTTATAACCCTCCTTGCTAACTCCCGTGATTCCTTTAGTAGGGTCTAAGGTTTAGGGTGTCTGAGGCTTCTCCCAGGTTTTAGGGTTTGGGGTTGTCAGTGTAAGGGCTATGCAGCATTGTGTAAGGGCCCTGTGACAGAGCTCGGGTTTCATAGGCTGGGCTTTGGAGTACCATACTTTAATACTTTTTTTCTTAATGGAACCCTTATGAAATAAAAGTTTATACTTTTTTCTCCCTGGTTACTTAAAAGCCCAGTAGGGGTTTCAGGAGTTTTTGTTATGCGTACTGAGTACTGCTCCAGGGGTTTATGCAGCCTTGCATACGGTTCTACAGGGTTTTAGGAGCTCAGCGTCAATGGTTCTGGTCGTAATGATGTTTATTGCAGAGTCTCACATCCCGATGAAGAGTATCCACGAGCTTTTGTTGGGGCTGTCGGGTGTTTTACTGCAAAATATACGGTTGCTCATGGCTCATGCCTTTGACAGCGCTTGCAGAAGGGCTTTCTGGTTATGCGCTTGGGTGCTTTGTGCCCTAGAGGTGTAGTGTTCAAGGTGTAGGGCCGTCTAGGGTTCGGGGCTGTGAGGGCTTAAGCCTTTAGTTTAGGTTCAAGTTCAAGCGGTACAACGAGGACACGCCTTTATTCTATTCCCTTAAGGCTCCCGAACTGGTGGTACAGTTGGTTTCCTGCTTCGAAGGATGACCTCACAACAAGTGACTCAAGTGCCTTGGCTTCGCAGCTCTTCAACTCGCTCCCTCCACCTCCGGTATGACGGTGAAAAGCACGAAGACCCGTCAAAGGCATGTGAATCACCCCAGCAGCCGAGCTAGTACCCTAGTGGGGGGTCAACAAGGACCTAGCACCGGGATCTCCAAAAACACAATCCCAGAGAGCCCAATGCCCCTTATTTAAGGAATATACCTTAAATTATAAGGGGCTTCATATTATGATTTAAGCTATATTCCTCAATTAAGGGATATTGGGTTCTCTGGGATTTAAAAGAACAGTTTGGTCGGCGCCATGTCCGGCGTTCTTGCTCGATTGATGGATTTGGGTCAGGTGGCTGACGTCAGCCGAGCAGCGGACACGCATGTCACCGCTTGCGCCGAGTTACAAACAAGTACAACAGAGAGGCTTTGCCAGGGTGCCGCAAACAGCTGAAGGAGGCCACGCGGGGGAGACGATGACGATCGGGCTCCAACTCGAGCTCCACCCGATCCAAGAGCAGGTCTGGCACCCGCGTGTGTCTTGGGGTCCGCGTGGCGACACTACCCTGCGATTCACTTTACAGGTAACGTAAGGAGCCCATGAATATGTCAGCAGTGTGTTTGGGCAAAAGATCCCAGTAAACGAAGCCAAAGTGCTTCCAAAGCTCTCAAACACTCGTATAACAAGTCGCTACAGATTTGAGACAGAACCCTACACCCAAACCCCTATAAAGCCCCAAACACGTACCCCCAGTCTGCACTCGAAGCCGGAGGCCCTATGCTTACAAGTTACAAGTCCCTAAACCCCAAGCCTTATCAGCGCTAGACCCGCAACTTATAACTCTAAAGCCCTAAACTTACAGACTCTGAAGCCCTAAAATTCGAAACCCTAACCTTCTAGACTTTAAGGCCCTAAACTCTAAACTTACAAACCCTAAGCCATTCTAGCTGTACCTGCAGTTGGAAAACGGCCCATACAATAACACTGACCTAGAGGACCCAATCTAATATCCCTTAATAATTAAGGAGTATAGCTTTAATCATAATATGAAGCTCCTTATTATTGGGCTCTCTGGGGAAGCAACGCATGCAGGAAGTGAAGCTGCTGCCAGGGCCTGGAGGCCCCTCGTATTATTATTATTATCATTATTACTATTACATATATATATATATATTTTTTTTTTTTTTGGGGGGGGGGGGGGGGGCATAAAAATGCGAGTAGGGGTGCAGGGTTTAGGGTTAGGGTATGAAAATTCGAAGAGGGTTCTGCAGGGCTTCTGCAACCAAATTGCCCGAAATAGGTGCTATTTATGGTCTTTAGACCCCAAGGTAGGTACTATTCGTATACTTGGAGTCCTAGGGTAGGCTTTTCTTAAATAGTTTTTAGGGTTCTAGAAGGGTTCTCCTCAAAGGGTTCCTTTTATCACGAACCAAAAAGCACCCCCAACAGATATCCCTTCCTTCTTGGCTTGCTTAGGCGGGGGCTCATGGGATACCCAACCTTACTGTTGATGGACAAAATCCTGCATTACCCATTACAAGGAATATACCATAATTCCCATAGTTTAGAGTCCTTAAGGTCATGCAGGATTTGGTCCATCAACAGTATGATCTTTGCTAAAGTGCTTTTGGGGTCCCTTTTGAAGGGTCTCTCTAAGGGCACTTCCAAAGGTCTATGGAGATAAGGGTTATTCTGGGGGATGCTAGCAAGGTTGAGTAAAGGGCCTTTGATAAATTAGAATAGGGTGTCTAGACAGAATACGGTCTCCTTACAGGGCTCGGTAAGGGTTTCTACAAAGGATACGATAGGGGTGTGGTTTCAGAAGGGGTGTAATGATTGGAATAGGGTTTGAAGGTTTTTAGTAAGGAACCTCAAGTATAGTATGACCTAATCGTCAGGCTTCTATATGAGCCTAGGAAGAAGGGAGGGTTTCGTTGCAGAGTTGCGTTCTGTGTTTTTGGTTGGATCTCAGCTTTACTTTACATTGGACTCCCTATTGCTTCTGAAAGTTCTAGGGATGTTCAGGGGTTTTCCGAGCCGGCTTCTTCTAAGGGCACGTTTAATGTTTGTGCTTATTTCTTCAGGGTTTAGGGTTTAGGGTTTATGTCTTTAATTTTGTTGCAAGAAATGCTGCGTCGTAGTTGTCCAACCGTCACCGAGGGGCTACGGGAGCAGCAGGGCTTGCATCAGACACTTATGTAGGGACAAACTACCAAGTGCCGACGCATTTTATCGTCGTTCCATTTATCAGGCGTACAACATGTCCGGGCCTGCACGAGAGCAGGTCTTTAAGACCTTCTTTGCAGACCAGCAGACTGCCTCGCACCTAAATTTCTCTAACCGAAGCGGAATGGCTGAAAGACATTGGCATTCGTCTCAGCCAGAGGAATGACGTTAAAGAAGTGGAGAAAGCTCACAAATGCCGGTTGCTGTTCTTCCACAAGCCCAAAGGGTCCAAATACCATTACGGTATATACTTAGACCCCCAAAATACCCTATAAGTATATACCATAATGATACTTGGACCCTTTGGGAAGCAGCCAGACAAAAGCGCGGAGCTTGAGAGCCTCCTTGGGATGGCTGACAACTCAGCCTGTTTAGGGTTTAGGGTTTAGGTTTTTAGGGAGTGACCTGCAAAGTGGCAGCGATGACGGTGACCAACTACTATGGCTGGATGCCGCACTTCTTTCATTTTCTTGTTGAGCACCTGATTGGCCCCATGTGTGGGCGGGATGTTTCATTTACCCTTCTTTGTTGGGCATTGTGCTTGCTATCCCCTAAACCTCTAAACCCCAACCCCAAACGCCTCGCTTGTATGGCATTTTAGATTTAAAGCCTTTCAGAAGTTGTCGGTGTTGCAGGGAGCAAGGAGTTCGAGTTTGGAGTTGAGGGTTTAGGTTTCGAGGATTCGGCTTTGGAGTGACCTGAACTCCTAAAACCCATAACCCCCAAAAGGAGGGTCTCCACCCTAAACCCTAAACCCATAACCCCCAAAAGGAGGGTCTCCACCCTAAACCCTAAACCCTAAACCCATAACCCCCAAAAGGAGGGTCTCCACCCTAAACCCTAAACCCTAAACCCATAACCCCCAAAAGGAGGGTCTCCGGATTTGGCGGTTTGTGGTGAAGCTCAGGGTTTGGGGCGCCCAGAGACTCCAATATCTCTTAATTCAGGAATATTCCCTAAATCATATCAGGGATCCTACTACAATTTAAGGTATATTCCTTAATTATGGGGTATTGGAGTCTCTGGGAATAATAATGGTCCGCATACTACGCACAAAAACCCCCACCATCCTAAAGCCCTGAAGCCCAAAACCCAAAACACCAAACCCTAAAACCTAAACTTGCCCTAGAGTTAACCTAAGCCGTAGTCTCTGGATGTAGGGTTTGGGAGAGCAGGAGGGTTGAGGTTAACAGCTCGGCTGAAGCCGTTGAAACCCTTACTTGGAGGCCCTTCTGACTTAGTAAGTCTACTTAGTATCCCTTAGAAACCCTATTAAAAAATTATAATCCCCCATAACCCACCTTACTAACCCTACTTACTAAGTCAAAAGGGCCTCCAAGTATGAAGTCCGATATCACCTTACGTAACCAAATATCATGATACCACGCTCCCCCTGAACACTAAACTGCTAAACCCTTACGCCTGAACCCTAAACCCCTAAACCCCTAAACCCTAACCCCTGAACCCCAAACCCTGAACCCTTAAAAGCCCTGACCCCTAGTCAAAGCCATGTCTTAAGAGCTTGGGTTCCTCCGGTGTAGGTGCCCGTGAGCCTGTCCAGAAGGATCCTTTCGTCAAGCGTTTAGGGTTTAGGGTTTAGGGTTTAGGGAGGGTTGGGGTGTTCGGTGTTATGATGTAGGGTCGATTGAGGTTGACGGTCCTTACCCTAAGGGTCCATGTGCCCGAATAGTATATACTTTGGGCCCAATGTACCTATTATGTAGGGAGTAGTTTAAGGCCAAAGTCATTACTATTTGGGAGTTTCCGAAAATTAGGGGCACCTTATTTTGGGGTCCTTATAAAAAGGATCCTACTATTTAGGGTACTATATTAGGGCCCCCCCTATTTTCGGAAACTCCCATATGATTTCCTGGCAGATGCCCTAAGGGTCCATGTACCTAAATAGTTTCCTTTAAGGGTTCCTTTAAGGTATTACTATTTGGGTACATGGACCCCTAGGGTTTCAAGATCTTACGGTGGGGTTTAGGATTTAGGGATGCTCAGGATAGTCGTTTGGTGTCCGAGAGTTCGAGTTGAGGGTCAAAGATTCGGATTAAGGTTGCGGTTGTGGGTCTTGCTGTGGGTTTGTTTGATTTATTGTTTAGGGTTAAGGGTTCAGGGCTTATGATGGGTTTGAGGTTTAGGGTTCAGGATTTAGGGTTGCTTTTGGGGTTTAGGGTTTGGGGTGTACGGGTTAGGCTTTAGAGCTCAGAGTGGAAAATTCCTGCAGCAGGTGCCGAGGAGGAGGAAGTGGCCAAGCCCACCAAGCCAGGAGGCAAGAAAACAGAGGCGCAAGCTGTTGCTGGATGTGGGAGGAGGGTTCAATAGAGGGGGCTAAGGAAGTGGAGTAGAATTTTCAAGTGTACAGTGCCGCAACTACAGTACTAAGAATTGGCAGGGTTGTCCCGCCATTTGGGTTCAGTGAGTCATGGCTGAGGTTGGAAAGCTCTACCGCCTCGAAAGACTCAGACTAACCCTACAGTAACGGCAAAAGCCCTCAACCCCAAAACCGTAAGGCCCTAAACCCAAAGTATAGCGCGACCCAAACAACAACTTAAGCCGTAACCTCATAGTAATGGCTGAGGGCACCTGAGAAATGTTAAGCTCGATCCTTTGGGGCTTATTGGGGTTTCGGGTTTCATGGTGTATTGTATACAGTTACAGGCATTAGGTTCAGGGTTTAGGGCTTAAGGCTTAAGGGTTTTCGGTGTATACATCTATAGGCATTTGGTTTAGGGTTTATATGGCTTAAGAGTTTTGCGATGTATACATTTATATGCATTGAGTAGAAGGGTTTAGGGCTTACTGCTTTGGGTTTCTGGAGTTTAGAGGTACACAGTCAAGGTTGTAGGTCTCTAGGTCCCTAGGTTTCTTCTATGGCACAGCTACAAGCGCTGTGCTCTATGAACCCTACAGCTTACACACTAAAGGGTTTAGGATTTAGTAAATTTAGGGTAACTCAGTAGTAAGACCAACCATTTGTGAGGGCCATCTCCACTCTCGCCTCGCACCCTGAGGCTCCGTGTGCCTACATAGTATATACTTAGTTGGGCCTGAAAGCACCGATACAATCACCCCCCTTTGAGGCCTTAGTATACATGGAGGCCTGGGGACGTGCTGTAGAAGATTATTAGATTGGCTGGAAACACCCCCACGTCCAAACAAAAGGGAGCGAGATGCCCGCTTCTCCACAACATCTCAAAGCCTGAGCCTATGAGCTCGACACCATACGTCCTTCAGTCTACACCCAATCTAATTACTCTACACTCTGAAACTCGGAACTTGGATGCAACCTCATCGAAATCTTATGCGCCCTGAGGAGCTTTACAAGACCCGGTATAAGGCCCCAAAAAACAACGTGGACCACACATCTCCGAACCCCTGGGCCAAAATCCTAACAAACTGTTGTACCTGCAGCCCTATAAACTACCCATAGGCCCCAAAGTAGTTCCTTTTGGGGATTACCGTATAGAATTCTATATATGAACCCCAAAAAGGAACTACTTTGGGGCCTATGGGTAGAAACCCTTAGAGGGCCCTGAAACGAACGGAGTCCGACAAGGAACCCTAAATCGCAAGCAACTTCAACCCTGGAAGGAGCCAGAGGTGGTTGTGCTTCAGCCGGGGGCGAAGATCGGGTGCGTGACCACAGGCCGGACGACGGAATTGGGGTTTGTTTTTCACAGGCCGAAGATTCTAGGGTTTTAGGGTCTCCGGTGTAATTACGGATTCTGGGGCTTAGTACTTTGGGTTTGGGACGTCTTTCTGTGCAGCGGCCGATAATGATCCGATAATATGTCAAATGTGTTCCAAGATGGCACCACCTCACACGATGTGTGGGTTTCGGCGCTGCAATCGCTCATCGAAAGAATTATCGAAAAGCTAGGAACAATTGTCGACACCTCCTTGTATACTTTGACTCTTGCTACCGCAGGCACTGAAACTGTACTTGCTAGATGCATGTTATTCACCTTAATGTTGGTGTCTTATGCAAACTTGCCAATCATGAAGCAGGGGTGTGCAAAAACGTTGGTCTGAATAGCTGAGCACGCAAGCTTTGTGATTGTGGGCATGGTTTAAAGAGCATTAGTCCTGCCTTGGGAGAAATGCTAGGTTCCTGAGTGGCAGCCTTTTGCCCTTTTGTATTTTAGGGTCCCCTTACTAAAACCGAACAGTAGAAAGAAGGGTACCCTTATTATAATGGGACTACTCAGGAACCTAGAATGAACTCAGCAACTGCTAACTTCAAAAAGGCTCTGAGACACCAAAACCGTAAAGCACCAACAGCAAAGACACGAAAGCCTTTCAAGCCCACGGTGACCCATATTTGGGGTTTAGGGTTTAGGGCTTCCATATTTGGGGTTTAGGGTATAGGGCTTATATAAAGTCTCATGTAGCACCCTTAGAAAAACCCTGCAGCCACGAATGGTCACATTCGATTTGAGGTTTGCCGGCATCTTCGCTGACCGCCACCGCTCGGGCGCAGCAGCTCATTCTTCTTGGTATCGTTTGTTGTTGTTTTGTTGTTTTGCGTTTATGGATTTTAACGGCATTGGGCTTCAGGGTTCAAGCCGTATTTAGGCCCATTATAGGGCCCAAGCCCTTGATCTTAAACCCGACAGTCGAACCTGTCCTCCCAAAGCCCTAAACCTCAAAGCGTCTAAAGCCCTAAGTTACTCCCCACTCTAAACCCTAAACACGGAACCCTAAACCCTATACCCTATAGAAAACCCTGAATCCTCAAGCCGTGCTAAGGATTCGTGCCACATTGGTAGCCGGCGAGGGCGAAGATGCCCAGGTTCTGAAGGCCGGAGCGGCATGGTGCCGACCTTTCCAAAGCAGGCTCAGGACGCTACTATTAAAGTTTAGGGTTCGGGGTTTGAAGTTGATGGTTCAGGTGTTGAAGTGCGAGGATTACCTCGTCTGGAAAACCTGTGAGAAGCCTTCAACGAAACCCTAAACCCACAAACCCTAAACCCTAAACCCTAAACCCCTAAACCCTAAACCCCTAAACCCCTAAACCCCTAAAGCCCTAGTCTGTCGCTACTGCCAGACCGTGGATATGCCCGGCGCGGTGGAGACCGTTCCAGCAACTGTCCTGGCCTGAGCCCGGGAATAGTTTCGAGTTCCTTTAAAGGATCGACTAGGGTTCTATTTGGGTGCTATAAGGGTACTATCGGGTTTAGGTTCATGTAATAGAAGGAATCGATGAGGAGACTAATTATAGGGTTTATGGTTTGGGAGGATGAAGAGAAGTTGCACCTCCTTCTCTGCACCCGCATAAAATTTGATAGAACCTTTGAAGATCGAACACTCTGGAACGCTGGAACAAGCTGTGCAATCAAAACAAAAGATGCCCTGCAATTGTGCTGAGCTTGAGGAGGGCACCCCGGAACGGGAGATGGTTGCTGCCGCAGCCCCCGGCATACCGCTCGGTGCTCAACAGCTGGGGGTCACGTAAGAGATGCGTAAAAGTAAGATACCATAAGCATCAGCTGAAGTGCATGTTGGTGTTCTTTTTTCTAAATACGCATGCGCACACATTTATTGTGCATATGTATATGTATATATATATGTACATATATATATATTTATACATACATATATGCATATATATATATATATGTATATATACATATATTTATGTATAGGTGTGTATATAGGGTGTATACATGCATGCAAACATACATACAGGCACACATGCACACATGCAGACATGTATGTCTCCATTCATGCAAGCATGCATGCATACATACATGCATACACACGTATAAAAGGAAATACACATGCACATATATATATATATATATGACATGATATAAGGATTTTAATAAGATATGGCATATCATAACATAGCACAATATGTCGAAAGGATTATATAAGGAAATTCAACCAAACAAGATACATTCTAAGAATGCAATACAAAATAAAAATGAAAATATAGCATAAATGCAACATAGAAACAGATAAGATAATATACAGTATTATACGTCCAAAATATATGGATTACAATACCGTCTCATTGAATACAACATAATACAATATGAATACCAATACTATTATATCATTATTACCTATTACCTTTGATACCATTATTGTTAACAACTATGTTAACACTAATGTAAGATAACATGAGATATTGCAGTATAGTACAATATACCGTGAGACAACACCGATACACTATTAATATGAGTACTGGTATTGGTATTATCATTCAGACTCATAGTGGTATTAACATTTAACACTGATATCAGTTTTAACTTTCGGTTTAATAAGAACGTTATTATTAATATTGATAGGTTCCACATACTGTGTACAAACATACCATGACTTCTCACCATATAATAAAGTCAAGTCAAACATGACATGATATAACTTGACATAAGATAATAAGACGTAAAACAAGAGAATGGGGTATAGTGTAACATAATATGATAGAATAGAGGATATTGTAATATGATATAAGATGTACATACACGCATACATACATGACTATAGCATGTATATACGCATGTTTTATACATATCTATATATATATATAATATACACACATAGCGAGAGTGAGTAGATAGATAGGTCCGTGGTACGTACACAGTTCGATCTAGAGAGAGAGTTGAGAGAGGGAAGGAGAGAGAGAGAGAGAGAGAGAGAGCGAGAGAGCGAGAGAGCGAGAGAGCGAGAGAGCGAGAGAGCGAGAGAGCGAGAGAGCGAGAGAGACAGAGAGACAGAGAGACAGAGAGACAGAGAGACAGAGAGACAGAGAGAGAGACAGAGACAGAGACAGAGACAGAGACAGAGAGAGAGAGAGAGAGCGAGAGAGACAAGAGAGACGGAGAGATCGAGCGACCCTCTATGTCTAAAGGTTTCGGGTCTTTTCTTGGGGCTAGGGCCTCTAGCATTAGGGAATTAGGGTTTATGAATCAGGGTCTTCAAGTGGGTTTGTGGGTTTAGAGGGGTTTAGGGTCTAGTGTTTACGGCAGTTTACGGGCTACACCCTACAACCAAGCCCCGCAAACCCCGAAACTCAAAAGCTCTAAGCGTGCAGTTTTCAGCACCCCAAGTTGACCCAGACCCAAGCTCGGCACCAAGCGCAAAGTGTTCAAAGTGCATGTCCACACCCTGAACCTTAAAACAAAACTTAAACCCTCTGGCGACAAGTCGCCACCTATAAACAGCAGTAAGCAGGAGCCCATAGAAGACCCCAAAGGTAGTGAATCCTTGAACCCCACAACCCTACCCCCTGGACCCCTAAACCCTAAACCCCAAAGCAATAGAACCCTAAACCCTGAACCCCTGAGCCCTAGCCGCTAAACCCTAAACCCCAGAACCCTAAACCCCTAAACTCTAAAACCCAAAACCGCTTAACCTTAAACCCCTTAGCGCTTCCCCCAATAAGTCGATACCCTAAACCCTATACGCCCTATAGATTCCTTAGAAGGAAACCCTAAACCCTAAACCCTAAACCCAAACCCATAGATTCCTTTAGAAGAAGCTCATTGACCCCTTAAAAGGAGCCCTGTAGATCCTGTAAAGGAGCCCTATAGATCCCTTTAAAGGAGCCCTAAACCCCTAAGCCCTACACATAATTTCGGAATATACCTTACACTATACTACTAGACTAGGATCCCTAATATGATGCAAGGTGTAAGTATTCCTTAATTAAGGGATTCCCCTAAACCCTAAACCCTATAGATCCCAAAAAGGAACCCTTGAAGGAACCCTTAAAGATCCCGTAAAGGGACCCTAGGTATTCCTTAATTAAGGGATGTTGGAGTCCCCCTAAACCCCATAGTGATCCCTCATAGGAACCCTTATAGGAACCCTCATAGATCCCTTTAAGGGAACCCTCATCATCCCTTTAAGTGATGTTGGAGCTCCTCCCTATACCCATAGGCCCCAAAGTAGTTCCTTTTTGGGACTACCTTATAGAATTCTATATATGGGTGGTTGTCAAAATTAGGGTCCCTTTTTGGGTACCCTAAATAATAGGTGCCGTATTATAATAGGGACCCAAAAAGGGACCATAATTTTGACAACCACCCATATGAACCCCAAAAAGGAACTTCTTTCGGGCCTATGGGTAAAGCCCAGGTCCGATCAAGCACCGGAGGGCCTTTCCTTGTACCTCAAGAACTTCAAGGCCAAAGTTAGGGGTTTAGGGGTTGAGCGGTTAGGGGTTTAGGCTTTAGGGGTTTAGGCTTTAGGGGTTTAGGGTTTAGGGGTTGAGGGGGTAGGGGTTTAGGCTTTAGGGGTTTAGGGTTTCGGGTTTAGGCTTAGGTATTTTAGGGTTTAGGTTTTAGGGGTTATATAGCGTTTAGGCTTGCGGACGAAGGTTGTAGATTTTAGATGGTTGCGGGGTGTAGAGGTTCAGGGTTCAGGGTTGAGGACTTAGGGCTTAGGGTTTGGGTATTTTCGGGTTTTACGGATAATTGCACCAAAGAACTTCCAGTTCAAGCTTGGACAGTAATCTTTGATCTATTGGTGTGAGAGCAACTGTATGAAGAAATTTTGAGGAACATGATTGCTGTAGAGGGTTTTCTAGGTGTTTCTAGGTTTGTTGAAAGGTTTCTGTTGTTATGATGCTGCTAGTCTGTGTGGTTTGGGGGTTGCAGCTTAATGTGTAGGTCTTGAATAAACCCTAAACCCTAATTGAGGAGCTGAGGTGTTGTGGCTTGGGTTTCAGAGGTCGGAAGGCTCAGGGTGTAGGGCCTTACTTGGAGGTTCATGGGGCTTAGTAAGTACAGTTATAAGTACCTGAACTGGGGCTACAACCAACTATAAGTGTAGTTACTTTATTTATAGCCCTAGTTACTAAGTCCCATGAACCTCTAAGTAGGGTTGGGAAAATCTCTTACACAGAGGTCGGCGGGTTGTTGAAACTATCCCATTAAAGCCTTGAAGGAAGGAGAACCCGTATCCTATTTATCAAGACCCTTACAGTACCAGTGTTGGAGTTGGGACTGAATTGAAGAGTTGTGGGAAGTTATAAGTACCCCAATGGCGGAGTATGAGTAGATATGGCCATGGTTACCTTGCTCATAAACGTTGTAACTGGGTCCTCAACCGCGGCAGGTGTCACTGAACGGCCAAAGCTACACGGATTGTCCCGAGCAGCCGGCGCTGAGGTGGGTGTGCGAGATGCAGGGTTCTAATATAGAGGCCTTAATAATTACCTTTGAGGGTTCCAAAACCATCTTCTAATGATTAAGGCTCCTATAGTAGGGTTTATGGTTTACCTGCCAATTCTGCATATGTTTGGGGTCCAGGTAGCGTTTGGGAAGCCGGGTGCAGTGAGTGGGCTTTCAGTAGGGTTCACCACAGAACTTGGCCCTTCGGCCCTTCAAGCATTTACCCATAGGCCCCAAAGTAGTTCTTTCTGGGATTACCTAGTTTTAGGATTTTGTTGTGTTTTTGTGTTCAGGGTTTTGATTTTCAGTGCTTGTTGAGACCATGACCCCGTATAGAACCCTTATGCGACAAGGGTTCCTTGTTTGGGTTTAGTGTTAAGTGTTTTTTATAGCGGTTCTACCGGGATACTACATCGGTTGTCATTTCCGGTTTGGGAAGTCTACGTAAATTCAGGTCCTGCGCATGGTTCAAGAGTTTGTTGATTCGAGGTTTAGGCTGAAAGGGCTCGAGTGCCTGTGGCCTCAGAATTTGGGGCTTCAGGGCGTATCTGTCGGATTCTGTTGGGTTGTTTCGCGTATCAAAACCCAGGAAGCCGCCACGAAAGCAACGCCACACAAAGCATTCAAGCAACGACAAGGAACGATGCATGGTTGATTAAGCTTGCTATGTGCGATACATGTATAATAATGATGTGTTTGGGGGAACCCTAAACCCCAAACCCTAAACCGTAACAAATGCCCCTGCCTCAGGTTGGAGCCGTTGCCGCCTGTGCCCGACGAATCCTGACGGCGTTCTCCTAGGCCCCCCAGCCGCAAGCCATAATTCCTGATAAAGCCTTCTGAACAAAATGATAACAACGATCATAACAAGCCATAATTCCTGATAAAGCCTTCTGAACAAAATGATAATAACGATCATAAGTGGACAGTTCTTGTTAATGTACTCCCGGTTAAACACCCGTGTATTAACCCTTCGAATCTTTATAGAGGCCATATTAAAGCCCCGCGACCGGGGAAAAGGGGTGGATGTAATGGCTGGCGGGTGTGGGGAGCGGGGGCGGGGTGAAGGGGGTTAAAGTGTTTACAAGCGTTGTATAGGTTGTTTAGGCTATACTAGTAAGGCTGAATAGAGTTTTAAACTAAACCCCTGAACTACAAAAGCTCAAAACCCTCCCGCCCCAAAGCTCTAAAGGGCTTAATTATAGGGTTTAGGGTGGGGGTTTGCGCTCAGAGCGTTTCGGAGCTCCAGGTAGTATACAAAGGGTTTGGGGTTCGATTCAAAGGTTAAAAAGACCACCCTCTCCCATCAATTGCAGAATAGGCAGCGCTAACTAAGCCTAAACCGTGCGAGATTGGGCCTACCCATAGGCCCCAAAGTAAATCCTTTTTGGGGTTCATATATAGAATTCTATAAGGTAATCCCCAAAAAGGAACTACTTTGGGGCCTACGGGTATAGAGTTGCCAGATTCAAGGTCCCGCCGACAACGCACGTAGTTGGAGTTCGCCAGAGTTGGGAGTTCCGAAAATTAGGGCGTACCTTATTTTGGGGTCCTTAGTCCTTATAATAAGGATCCTACTATTTAGGGTGCTATATTTGGGTCCCCTATTTTCGGAAACTCCCAGTTCAGGATTTAGAGTTTCACCGACAGCTAGAGATGCACGCAATGCGTGCGCATGCTGCGAAGTTGTCTCACTACATGTAGGGTTTCACGTTGGCCACGTGCATCATGCGATGAGCAGCAGACAGCATTTCAGATACGAAGATGATAAGAAATTCAGGATGTTTACATAAGAGCACCTGATCTGCCCTAGACCCGGAACCCGAAGTTTGTTTACATGTCCGTACGTCATGCCTCTCAGTGCAGAATTGGACGGCTAGGCAAGAAAACAGGGCTCAAATCGGATGTGGGTGGTTGTCAAAATTATAGTCCCTTTTGTGGGTCCCTAATATAATACGGCACCCAATATTTAGGGTACTCAAAAAGGGACCCTAATTTTGACAACTACCCATGTGTTTGAGTTTCAGCACAGCGGGCTGATGCTTCTGGTCCTTCTGCTCCTGCTCTAGTCTGCGGCAGCTGCCACTGCCCCTACGGCTCCGAGTCCTAGTCCAAGTCAAATTACTACTAGTACTTAGTGCGAGTGCGAGTGCGAGTGCTAGTGCTAGTGCTAGTGCTAGTCCTAGTCCTACTACTACTCCTCCTCCTACTCCCCCTACTACTCCTACTACTCCTACTGCATGAGTGCCTCTATGCTGGACCAGATGTTGGTCTAGTGCCAGGGACGGGAGCGTGGAAGTCCGAGAAATCGGCTTCCAATATTATCCAATCAGAAAGCTTTTTTTGGCGGCTTCCTATTGGGATCTACCAAACCCGAAAACCTGTTCTGCCGCAGGGTTCGGGGGGTTTCAGGGTACCATGGCTGCTGTTCGTATTCTCTTGTTATTTTAGGGCCGTTTAGGGGCTTTGGGTTTAGGGTCGAACTGGTCACTACGCTATCATTACCTTTATGAGCTCTCTAGCTGACCCTCCCTGTGCCATTGGCTCGAAGCGCTGCCCCTTACATGCCAAGCTCCTACAGCCCCACCCCGATTTGGGAGTTTCCGACAATAGGGTATACCCTAATATAGTACCAGAAATAGTAGGATCCTTATTATAAGGACCCCAAAATAAGGTACCCCCTAATTTTCGGAAACCCCGATTTCTGAGCTTCAGAGGCCCGATCCCAAACCTGATACTCAAGGACCAAGGAAGGCATAGAAAACCCTACGACCGAACCCGGATATCCCTGTTATAGCCACCTACTATAGGGGCCTGAATAGTTACCTGTACTATTTTGTGGGTTTCTTATTATGATTATAGTATAATGGGTCCCAAAACCCTGTTTAACTATTAAGGCCCTTATCTTATACAACCTACCCTAAGGCTCCTGGACCCTTGTAGTGAGATCCCGAACCCTAGCCCCCAAAGCCGGAACCCTCCCCCAGAAAGCCCAAGACCCTATTAGGAGCCTTAGGGTAGATGCTAGAACCACTGAGACCTATCCGACTATCCACTTCTAGAATACTTGGAGGCCCTTTTGACTTAGTAAGTAGGGTTAGTAAGGTGGGTTATGGGGGATTATAATAGGGTTTCTAAGGGATACTAAGTAGACTTACTAAGTCAAAAGAGCCTCCAAGTAGCAACACCAGCAATTCGTAGGTTTTGGTCCTGCCCAGTCCGCAGCTGCCCAAGCAGCACGCAGGCTCGCGATTTCTGGTTGCTAGATCTCCTCTTCCTCAAAACCCTATAGCCCTCGTAAGTCAAGTGGTTGCAGATCCTTTGCTACGCATGTTAATGGTTTAGGGCGTGACTTGGAGAACTCCTTCCACCAGAAATCCTAAACCCTAAACGCCCTAAATCCCTCAAGTAAGCCCCGTCGAAAAGGCCCTCGCGGGACATGGCGGACTTGACGGAGGCGCTTCTGTGACCTTGGGTTTTGAGGATTTTGATCGGGGAAATAGGTTCCTTTAAGGGATCTATCGGGTTCCATAATGGGGTCCCCTATAGGGTACTATAGGGTTCTATCATAGGGTCCCCTTTAAGAGGTACTATAGGGCTCTATGATAGGGTCCCCTTTGAGGGATCTTGAAAGGGTTCCTTTACAGGATCTTGAAAGGATTCCTGCAAGGCTTCTTTGAAGGGATCTTTTAAAGGATCTATACGGCTTCTGCGAGGGGCGGTGATTTGGGGTTTGAAGGTTTTTGTGGTTTGGGGGTTGGTCCTCATTGATTGAAAGGGGCCAGACGATCGCTCCTTCTGTTTCTGGGATTCCTGATTATAACAGGCTAATATGTACACCGAACCCTTATTCTCATCATTCAGTCGCCCTTGGTAGTAGCGTAGGTAACCTTATGGTTTTTACAATGTTTTAATTAGGATTAAGGGTAGAGGTTTATTTCCTGGGTGGTTTAGAGGCTTAGGGTTTAGGGGCTCAGGGTTTCAGGGATTTCGGCTGCAGGGCGTCGTCCCGAAGTTGTACTATAGGTGCCTTAAGAATTACCTATACTATTTTGGGGGGTTCCTTATTGTAATTATAGTATGATGGGCCCCAAAACCCTATTCTAATTATTAAAGCCCCTATACTAAATCCTTATAGTAGCCCTTGTAGTAGCCCTTGTAGATCCCTTTGCAGGAACCCTTTAAAGGAACCCCTATTCCAAAAAAAATCCTACAGTAGTCGTAAATCCTTCTTGTGGACCTGACTTGGGGCTGAAGGGCGGATCCAGGGGTTCAGGGCTTTAGGGTGTAGGGTTTAGGGTTAAGGAGTTTAGGGGTTTAGGGTTAAGAGGTTAGGAGTTTAGGAGTTTAGGGGTTTAGGGTTAAGGAGTTTAGGGGTTTAGGATTTAAGAGGTTAGGAGTTTAGGAGCTTAGGGGTTTAGGGTTAAGGGTTTAGGGTTTGGGACTTGGGGCTTTTTCCGATTCGGTTTCCCAGACCTTCCAAAATCCCTTGATTGAGGAATATACCTTAGAGATCCTACGATAACTGAAGCTGAAGATTTCTTCCTCAATCATGGGATATTGGAAGGTTTTGTTTTGTGTTTTACGTCTTCACGTGGCAAGGCGAGGGGGGTTTAGCAAATTTGGGATTGAACTTGGAATTGTCAGACCAACCGATCAGGTCTCCAATGATGTTCCCGTGTCGCTGCCGGTCCGCCTGCAGTCGTTGTATTACGGGATTCCTAAACCCTAAACCCCTAAACCCTAAACCCTAAGGTTTGGGGTTAGGGCCAGGGTTGTTGCATTGCGGGATTTTCGCACAGGGTTGAGAGGATTGTTGGCTGTAGGACTTGAGTTTAGAGCAGTTCCCTGGCAGTTTGGTGTGGGTTGGAGGGTCCTGTTTAGTTAAGGTTTGCCACAAGTTTTTGATGTTTCGAAGAATAATTGCACGTGTCAACAGTGTTCGTCACGGTAATGGTGCATTAGTTTGTGTTGTTGGGGTTATGGTTCTGCCTTTTAGTCTCCACAAGATGCTTTAGTTTATATTTTATATGGTCCATGACGCCAGAGGTTACGTACTAACATACAACGTTAATGCAGGTAGATTTCGAAGAGTCCAGGTAGAGCTCCATAGACCATCTCAGCAAGCATGTTACACCGTGTTTCCAACCGCTAAACCCTAAACCACAAAACCCTAAACCGTAGCGGCCCAATACCCCTGGTTGCTTCGGAACACAGCTTGTTTGTTGTGCCGCTTCTTTGTCGTGATTCAAGTGTTTTCTTGATTTGCAGGGTCTTGGGCTCTCTTTTTACAAAAACAAACAGCAACAACAGACAGCCACGGAAAACCCCGCTACCATACGAAATCCTACACACACACACACTTACAACAACGGTGATGTGCAAAACCTTAATCCCAAAATGCTATCCGCATCACCTTGAACCCTAAACCTAAACCCTACATACACCGATCATACACCCCAAAATATTCTGCACCCCAAACCCTAACTAAACCCTGAACCCTTCTAGATTAACCCTCGCAGTGGCCCTTATAGAAATCCTTAATTGGCCCTCAGAGTAAGCCTGAAAGGAACCTTGATGACCAAACCTTCCTACAATGCAGAGGGTCTGTCTAACTTGAGCTGTAAAACAAGTGAACCTCTAAACCCCTCTAAACCCTAAACCCTAAAATCCTAACCCCCAAAACCCTAAACCCCCCAACCCCCTAAAGCCCCGCGCAACAGACGTGCCAGGATGCCACGCGGCTGGCTGCCTCGGGACAGCAGCTTCTCGCGCTCGAGGCGCCCTGTAACCTAGGAGTTCATTGCGGTTTTAGGGCTGAAAGGGTTCATTTGGGTTCAAGGGTTTTAGGTTATCAGAGGTTTTATTTTTAATTATCAGGGTTTAGAGTTTCAAGGCTTGTTAATCTTTGGGGGAAGCTTTATGTGTGAACTAGTGATTGTACGGGCGTTGTTGGTAAACTCGGGCTGCTATAGGCAGGGTAGGGCTATGTTATTGGAGGGAAGGGGGGGGGCAGCGGGGGACGGTGATGGGGAAAACTGGATTGCAACATGCAGGCATGCACATGCTCAGTTGTAAATCACACAGCATGCTCGCAGTTTGCAGCTCGCCCATTCCTCACACACAAGCCAAAACCTCCCCTACATTACTTACTTTATGAGGGCGACTCAGGGGTTGCTTGAAAGACTCTGCCCAAGATAAGTGCCACTCGATCTTCAGCATGCCGCTTAAAGGCCTTTTTGGCCGTTGGTAAGGCTTGTGCGCAGACGATCCACAGTAGAAGCCGTTTTCGGTTTCGGCTTTTAGAGCTTCGTGTTTTTTTTCAGCTTAGTGTTTACTGCCCCAAGCCGTCGGTTCTAATCTTCAGACCTCTCTCAACCCCCAGACACTGATATTCCTATATCGTATCACCGTGCGTGTGCAAGTCTGCAACATGTCGGTGGCTGTGGAAGTTGGACTGCTCAGCGGCAAGGCAGTTGCTGCGCAAGTGGGTTCCGATGCAGAGGTAGAAGCATTGAGACTTCAGGCGCAGACGGCTCTTGGGGTTGGACACGGGCGTCTAGTGGACTCATCCGGGAGCATTTTGGATGATTCCGCGCCCATCAAGCAGTCTGGTGTGCAAGACGGAGACAGACCAACTTTGCACATGAATTCAGATTCAGTTCAAGTTCAAGCCTCTGACTTAGCTTTTGCTTGCCATTCTGGGAGATGGATCTGTCGTGACCTGGGGCAATATTGGGGGCTGGGGCGATGTCAGTAGTGCCGTGCCCGATCAGTTGAAAAATGCGTGTCTTATCCAGGTCTCTGGCGGCGCTTTTGCTGCTGTTCTTTGCGATGGATCCGTGGTGACCTGGGGCGACGCATTCGCTGGCGGTGACAGTAGTGCTGTGAACAATGTGCAGCAGATCCAAGCCAATTTCGAGGCTTTTGCTGCCATTCTAGACGATGGATCGGTTGTTACCTGGGGTTCTTCTCGCGCTGGTGGTGACAGTAGTGTTGTGCAGGATCAGCTGAACAATGTGCAGCAGATCCAATCCAGTGAGTACGCCTTTGCTGCCATTCTTGCTGATGGCTCGGTTGTCACCTGGGGTGATGATTATTATGGTGGTAACAGCAGTGCTGTGCAGGACCAGCTGAACAATGTGCAGCTGATCCAAGCCACTGATGCCGCATTTGCTGCCATTCTTGGCGACGGATCTGTCGCGACCTGGGGTCATGTTGCCTTTGGTGGAGACAGTGCCTCCGTGCAACAACAGCTGAAAAATGTGCAACAGATACAAGCCTCTAAAGTCGCTTTTGCTGCGATTGTTGTCAATGGAGCTGTCGTTACCTGGGGTGCAGCTGGCTCTGGTGGTGACAGTCGTGCTGTGCAGGATCAGCTGATGTGCAGCAAAGCGTCGCTCCGTGCTTTTGCTGCAATTACAGGCGATGGATTGGCTGTGACTTGGGGTGATAGCGACTGCGGGGGTAACAGTGGTGCGGTGCAAGCTCAGCTGAAAAATGTGCAGCACGTCCAAGCCTCCATGCGTGCTGTCGCTGCCATTCTAGACGACGGGTCCGTTGTGACATGGGGCGATCCTAACAATGGTGGCGACAGCAGTTCTGTACAAGATCAGTTGAGGGATGTGCAGCAGATCAAAAGCCATGCAACCGCTTTTGCTGCCGTTGTGGGCAATGGATCTGTCGTGACCTGGGGCGATCCTCAAGAAGGTGGTGACCGGAGCTTTGTTCACGATCGTCTGAACATATGCACACATGATCAAAGCCTCTGCGGGAGCAGCAGGCCGGCTGCTAACAATACTGGAGAGTGCGGTAGCAAAAGCTGGCGAATGTAAATATGGGTAGTTGTCAAAATTAGGGTCCCTTTTTGGGTCCCTATTACAATATGGCACCTATTTTTTTAGGGTACCCAAAAAAAGGACCCTAATTTTGACAACTACCCATAATATAGAAACTTGAACAAGCAGTACAATTCCTGCCAATCCGAGGGTTCCGCATAATATGTGTGCTGATACCAAAACAGCTTATCCCAAAACCCTATGCTGCCTATAAGGCCCCTGGGGTAGGGCATCCGGGCCTCTAGCGTTGAGTTTGCTGCCATTCTTGCTGATAGGGTCTCGGATGCTGCTATCGCTGGCGCCGAGAGTAGTTCCGGACCCCTTAAGGGATTTAAATGCAAACGGAACCACCAAAAACGTTGCCTAAAGTTTGGCCCTATAAGATAGGCGATCATTTAGCGATCTTAAGGGGTCTGGGGTGCTGAGCAGCATCAGCTGAGGAATCAGCAGCTGACCGAGGCCACCACGACAGCCTTAATCCCAAACCTGAATCCGTTTGTTTTGGTGTGCGAGGAATCCTTGGTGGGTGCAAAATCTCCGCAGATGCCCGATGCCTAGCCCCTAAGTAACAAAGCTTGAAACCCCAAGCCCAAATCCCATTGAACAACCCCTAAAGGGAACCCCCTAAAAGGAGCCTCTAAGGGAAGAATCGTTTCAAGGGAACCTTGTTCCTTGGAAAATTCGCGAGGACTCCTCCGAAAGAGAAGAAGTGATCAACACGCTCTTCAAGGCCAGTGCCTTAAGGATCCCTAAAACCAAAAATTGCAGGGTGCCTTTTAGCGCTCCTTTAAAAGATTTCCTTGAAGGTTTCTCTAAAGTATACCTATTTTTTTTCAGGGTTCAGGGTTTAGGAGTTTTGGATTTAGGGTTTAGGGGTTCAGGGGTTTAGGGTTTCGGGGGTTCCTTTACAGGGTTCCTGTTAAGGATTCCTTTAAGGCTTCCTTCAAGGTCCTTCAACAGTTTTACTGTGCATCAGGGTTTTTATTGTTTTTGAGGACCCCTGCACCTTCGGGGCTTTAGAAGGGTTTCATAAACGGGTTCCGTAAGGGTATAATACGGACGTCATACAATATTCGTTTGAGGTTTAGGGTGGAGCGGTCCATGCTGTACTTTGGCCTCCAGGAGGCCACTAGTGAGGTACTTGAAGGTTTAGGGTTTAGGGATACAATCCGCAAAGTAAAGGCCAAACGATTTGGCTAGATCGGCCCTTATTGTCAGGGCTTTGGGTTTGCTGTTTGGGTTTCAGGGTTTTAGAGTTGGTGGATTTCCTGTTCTCATTGGGGTTTGACGCCTTCTGTGTCGGTGTTAGTGTTTCGGGCCAGGATCAGTCCTGCAGGGTTTAGGGGTTTCCATAATAGGTGATCTTTGGGGTAGCATACTTTAATACTTTTGTTCTTAAAGGAACCATTATTATGAAATAACGTTTATACGTTTTTCTCCCTGGTTACTTAAAGGCCCGGTAAAGGGGTTCACGAGTTTCGGGGTTTGTGGCTCAGCGTTTGAGAGCCATGTCGGCTTGGGGCTTGATTCCCTGGCGCAGAGAGCCCGTAAACACGATAACCCCTATGTTAGGGACCCTAAAAGCACATAAGCATAAGCATTTTATAGGGATATCCCTACCTTATTGGTCTTCATTATAAGGGGGTTTATATGGGATATCCCTATCCTTGTTTTTGCTTGGGTGCTTTTTTGGGGCCCCTACTATGAGCCCCAAACCTCGATCCCCATAAGCACTAACTTGATAAACCGTATGATCCCCATACTCTAAACCCCGATCCCCGTAAGCCCTAACCCGATAAACCCTAACTATAGGGCCTAAACCTGAAGCTCTGATGGAAAAGGGCCCGCACGAAAAAGCTGATCCCCATGAAGCCCTATCCCGATGAACCCTATGAGCCCAAAACCCTAAACTCAAAACCCTCATCCCTTCAAGCTCTAACCCGATAAACCTCATTACTTATTCTTAGATCCCCAATACCCAACCTTTAAATTTTTGGGTTCTAATAGTTTAGTAGGAATCGCAAAGTTTTATTTCCGTGGCTTTTTGGGGGAGTAAGTATTGGCCCTATAAATCCTAAACTCTGATCCCCGTATGCCCCAACACGATAAACCCTACAGTACAAGCCCTAAAGTCTGAACCCTAGCCAGAGCACCTGGCTCGAGGACGGTTTAGGGTTTAGGGTTGGGTAGTTGTCAAATTTTAGAGTCCTTCTGGAGAACCTTATATATTTCATTAGATTCTGCAGTTAATGGCTTGGGACCAAAGGGAGACCCCAGTTTTGACAATCACCTGCATGTTATGTAACCCGCAAATGTCGGGTTTAGGGCCCTCAGGCAGCAAATCCCTAAACCCTAAACCCCACTCAGGTGACTGCAGCCTTGTATGGGGAGTGCCAAGGACTAAACCCTAAACCCTAAACCCTGAACCCTGAACCCTAAACCCTAAACCCTGAACCCTGAACCCTAAACCCTAAACCCTAAACCGTCGTAAAGAGAGCAAGGCGAGTGCCGAGTCCGTCCCATCACCAGGTCACCGGCCCCCAGGGCCGCCGCTACTGCGCAGAGCCTTCTGCTGGAGCATAGAAGTCCTAAAGGCTCCATGTACCTTTAGAGTAGATACTTATGCCTTAAAGGGGTCCCTATATAGGTGCTTTAAGGCCTAGGTATATACTACATGGGTACATGGAGCCTCAGGGAGTCCGATGGTCCTGAAAGGCTAAACAAGTCTTCCAAGTGGAAGCTGGAGATGCACGGACAGTCCTGCACTATAGGAGCTTAAATAACTACCAATACCCTTTTGGGGGGTTCCTTACTATAGTTATAGTATAAAGGGCCCCAAAACCCTGTTCTAATTACCGTTCGGGTATAAGTTTCAGGCTTGAGGGCTCTAAGGTACGTCTCTAGGCTTGACTAACCCCTTCAATTACTTAAACCCCACGTGGGGCTACCCCTTCAATTTACTTAAACTCCCGTTTGGGGCTAGGGTTTAGGGTGGGGGTTTAGGGTTTAGGGATAAGGCCCCTTTGGCAGCTGGAGATGTCTGGGGTGCCGCAGCTTGGCCTTGACTTCCGCAGAGCAGAACCAGAGACTCCAATACCCCTCAATTAAGGAATATACCTTAAAATATGATAGGAATAAAGGGTTCCCCAAAGGGATCTATAAGGGTTCTAAAGGGAACTAAGGATTATAGCCTTAAAGTAGGATCCCTCATATGATTTAGGGGAAATTCCTTAATTAAGGGATATTGGAGTCGCTGGGTCTTGGGAGGCCAGCGTTTGGCCTTGAAGTCCATATTCAGTTACTAAAACAGGTAGCACACCGGTGAGCAATGTCAAGGGCAGCCAGCCTCGGAAGCCTAACAAGCAGGATGGCAAGCAAACCAAGCTTTGTTTTGGCAAACACGGTAATTTTCCGGTGTTGCATGTTGTGCCTTGCTAACTGCAAAGAATGTTGTCGGTGAGCTGCAAGTTTGATCACATGCTGGGCTCAAATGAGCGCCATGTCTGGGGTAAACCCTGACGGGGGTGACCCAGGAGCGGATGCCCAGATGGAGGATGACCGGCTGGGTTACCAGCGCAGTCAGCGCAACCAGCACCAGGCGTTCCTGGTGGTGCAGAGCATGCCTGACCCTGGTGAGTTCACAGGTGACCTACTGACGAAGTGTGATGACCCTGCCGGCCCTATATGGAGCCCCGTTATCTCAGAGGGTCCATATGTACTACCATTATGGGATCAGGTCTGTAGTTTAGTGAAAGGTAAGGTTTAAGGTTGGACGTGTGGAAAGATTGACAGGTTCCTGTTTCGGGCCGTCCATGTGAGTAGTTTCGACTTTGGGTCTTTCATAGAGTAAGTAGCTACTGTATTTTGCAATAAGCAGCGCGATTTGGCTTAGGTTGGATCCCAATCTTGCAACTTCGGCCTGCGAAGAGCCATCAATCCAAGCCTGCAGACTTGAGGCCATCATGTCTGGCATACCGCCTGGCAGACTCCTTACCCAAATAGTCACAGAGCCCAAGACCCCAAGACCTGAAACCTTGATCGATGTGAAGCCGTCGCATAGCAGAGCACGTACAAGAAAAAAGAGTCATACCCAAACCTTAAGCATATCTTAGACCCACAGAAACACAAGGCCAAATAGAATAACTGAAAGGTACGGTTTCACATCCCCTAAACCCAACTCTAAACCGGAAACTCCGAGCCCGACGCTCTGAACCCTGAACTGCAGTTGATACACAATGTGCTCGGTGACCCAGAGAACCCGAAGAAGCGCAGAATAAAGAAGGTGCGCTTGGGTTCAGGGGTTCAGGGATCAGGTTTGGGGGGTTTATACAACATTTAGAGTGTAGGGGCTTTGGGGTTTAGGGGGTGGGGGTAGCAGTAGCAGCAGCAGCAGCAGAAGTCAGAAGTACCAGTAGCAGAAATAGCAGAAGTAGCAATAGCAGTCGCCGTCGCAGTAGCACAAGCAGGTGAAGCAGGAGTAGTCGTCGTCGTAGTACCAGTAGCAGCGGTCGCCGTCGTGGTGGTTGTAGTAGTGGTCGTAGTACCCACTGTAGTGGTGGTAGTAGTAGTAGTAGTAGTAGTAGCAGTAAGTAGTCGTAGTAGTAGTAGTAGCAGTAGTAGTAGCCGTAGCAGTAGCAGTAGCAGCAGCAGGAGGAGGAGGAGGAGTAGTATTCGTGGTAGTAGTAGCAAGTAGCAAGTAGTAGCACAAGTAGTAGCAGTAGCAGCAGCAGCAGCAGTAGCAGTAGCAGTAGCAGTAGAACAAGTATTTGCGGTAGTAGTAGCAGTTGCGGTAGTAGTAGCAGTTGCGGTAGTGATAGTTGTGGTAGCTGTAGTATCAGCAGCAGCAGAATTAGATGAAGGGAGGAGGAGGAGGGGAGGAGGAGGAGGCGGCGGCGTCAGCGGTGATAGCAGTCGTTACTTGTCGTAGATGTGGTAGCATCGGAGTATTCGCAGTACTCGTAGTAGACGTAATTTCCGCAGCTCTCGTAGAATCGTAGTATATAGTTGTATTGGTCGTAGAAGTCGTAGAAATCGTGGAAGTCATAGAAGTCGTAGTAGTCGCAGTAGCAGTAGTGGCAGTCGTGGCATTAGCAGCAGTAGTAGTAGCCCTAGCAGTCGTAGCGGTAGTAGCAGTAGCAGTTGAGCTACAAAGCAGTAGTGGAGTAGAGCCTGCAGCAGCCGAGCAGTAGTACAGTAGTCGCAGTAGTCGTATTCGTAGTAGTACTTGTCTTCGTCGTAGTAGAAGGAGTAGTAGTAGTCGTCGTCGTGGTCGTCGAAGAAGTAGTCGTCGCCGTCGTAATGTGGTCATGACTCGATGTTGTTTTAAGTTTTAGATGGAGTCGTAGCAGCACGGTTTTGAAATGTTTAGTCTAAATACATGTTGGTACCGGAGTGGGAGCAGCAGGACCCATGGTCGCAAGATGACGAGCATGGTAAAGTACAGGCGACATCTGGGAAACACCCCTAAGTTCGGACACCATACTTGCAATCTCTTCGAGCCAGGCGAACGAATCTTTCAACAAAAAGGCGGGCACCTGCAAAACCATGTTTCAGTTTCAAGGCTTGGGATGCAGCTACACTCAAGCCCCGAACGTAGAGATGAAGATGTAGACCGAGAACTTGAACCTGAATCCGAAATCAGTGCTTGGTGAATACGGGGCTTTGGAGTACCATGCTTTAATAAGTACTTTTTTCTTAAAGGAACCATTATGAAATAAGAGTTTATACTTTTTTCTCCCTGGTTACTTAAAAGCCCAGAATATTACCTTTGCCTTAAACAGCCTTTAAACACTAAGCTCGATATCCAAAAGCCCTGGGACTCTAAATCCATGAAGAGCGACGACCCCAACCCAAACTCTCAGAACGCAGAACTCTTAGAGCCAAACACCTTTCTGGTACCCTTGTCGAATCCTTATAGCATCCTGGCAGAACATTTACGAAACCCGAGTTGGGCCTTTCCTTTGAGGTTTTGGAGGCACACCGTTCCTCCGTCTGGTGCAAGTTCGCGGGCCGTTTAGGAATCAGTTTTTGCGGTTTCGTGGGCCTGTTTGTCTCAGCATGGACGGTTTGGGGTTTCGGGGTGCCTTAGGTGTCTAATCGGCTTCCAACAATTGTATATTGGGTCAATCCTAAATACTACACCCTGAACCCCGAAAGCCATAAGCCTAAGCCTTTAATCCAAAATCTCCTGAAATCTACGCCCGAAACCCAGAACTCGAACCCCAAACCCTGAACTCCTAAGCTCCCAACCCTACTTTACCTAGAGGCTCATGCCCTACCCCTTTTTTACGATACCTAGTTCTATGCTTAGGATCTGTTATATAAAAAAGTAGATACCCTAAAGAAGGGTACTTGGAGGTTCATGGGACTTAGTAAGTACAGTTATAAGTATCCTAGTTGGGGTTATAAGTACATATAAGTGTATTTACCTTAATTATAACTCTAGTTACTAAGTCCCATGAACCTCTAAGTAGGGTATGAGCCTACAGGTATCCCAGTAGGCAATCGAAACTCAGAAGGCGCGCAACGGCCGAGCATCGAGGCCCTCTACAGTAAACCCCATAAAGGGGGTACCTTATTTGGGGGCCCCAGGCTTCCTTTAAGGGTTCTATAGGGGCTTAGGGTTTAGGGTACCTTATTTTGGGGTCCTTATATAGTGAGCCCCATAAAGTTGGAAACCGGATGAAGGCCAAATAGTGCTGGGATTCCCTTTACATTACTCTTAAGGATTGAGGCTATTGGGTTTCCAACTTTTGGGCTTCTACTGTAAATCCAATCCCACCCCCAAGGAAAGCACCAGGAAGGTTCCTGCATCTGGATGCTATGTGCTTTGGCCTTAAGGGCTTCCCTATGAAATTGCCGCACATACAAGAAATAAGAACGTCATATATATATATAATATGTACACATATATATATATATAATGTATACATATAGGTGCAATTGGATAGAGTTGCTATATATGGGCACGTAGACCCTTGGGGGCATCTCTAGATGCTGAAGCCAACACACTAAGGCACCAAGGCCTTCCCTTTCCAGAAAACTAATGCTCAACAGCACAGTTTGCAGAAATGCCACCCCTTTGTCAAACCTTAAACCCAAACCCCGAACCGCCGTCCCCAACCCGTGACCCTAAAACCCAACCTATAGGGTCATACCCTACCCCTTTTTTAGGGCCGGGCACCTACTCTTCTATACAGCAGGTGGACGTTAAAACCCTCAGCGCTACAAGCCTCGACCCTAAACCCTAAACCCCAAACCCACAGTAGGTTTGAAACTCTCAACCCTCAGCCGTACTCAAGTAATCTTAAACCTTGATGGGCAGGTCGGTCGGCACAAGGCTGCGATCGAGTTCCTCCGGGCAGCGGGCTTCCGAGACGGCGATGATCCGGAGAGGGAGGGTTTTGTTTTAGGGTCTTGGTTTGAGGGTCAGGATTTAGGGTTTAGGATTGAAAGGTTAGGGCTTCGGGATTTAAATTTGCGGGTTTGGAATTGTGAGTTGTTACCGTTTGAGAATGTGTAGGTGAACATGATCATGGCTCTTGTCGGAGGTAGGGATAGGGTTCCATGTTTGCTGAAGGTGGGCTGAGGGATCCGAGACAGGTTTTCATGGCCTTTTGTTTTGCGGTTTCCTATGCGACCTGGGAGGTATCTGTCACGGGCTTTAACATCTTCATTCGCAGATGGTGGGGTTATACGCAGTAACAGTTGCGGATGGCGTTCACTTTGAAGTGCTTATCTTTCGAGTTTGGTGTTGGTTGTAGTGGTTGGCTACAAAGTTAAACCCTAAACCCTAAACCGTTGAAGTGAGTTGGGTGTGCAGGGCTGCGGGATTCGGGGCGGAGAGTTTGTGGTTTGAGGTTTCGGTGATTTGGGTGACGCTACGTGTCGTTGGACCCGCTGGAAGCCTTAGGGCGTCACACCTCCATAATCCCTAAGGGCCCCTGTGCTCTTTATATGTATATATATATAGATAGATAGATATATAGATATATGTGTATATGTATATATATACATATATATATATGTAGTATATAGTATATAGTGTTTAGTATATCAGTATATAACATAGTATATACTACCGCCTTAACGTAGTCCCAAAATTGGTTCTTCAGCGCCAAGACGTTCCGAATACCCAAGTTTAAGGAATATACCTTAAATTACAGTAGGATCCCTTCTGGGTGTATACTAAACCCTATAGACCCTAAGGCCTAAAAGGACCCTAAGTCCAAATATCAGGTCTTGAGGGCCGAAGTATGTACGGCATGCGTACGCGAACCCTTTAGTCATAGGGACCCTTAGGGGAGTAGGGGACTATACTTCCTTAAATAGGCCTTATTAGGTCCTTATTATGGACATTAAGGCCCCCTACCCCCCCTCCCCCTAGCCCCCTACTTGGAGGCCCTGTTGACTTAGTAAGTAGGGTTAGTAAGGTAGGTTATGGGGATTATAATCGGGTTTCTAAAAGATACTAAGTAGACTTACTAAGTCAAAAGGGCCTCCAAGTAAGGGTCCCTATGATTTTCCTTAAATAGGCCTTATTAGGTCCTTATTATGGGCATTAAGGCCCCCTAACCCCCCTCCCCCTAGCCCCCCTAAGGGTCCCTATGATTTAGGGACTCTGGCGCCGCATTTGTCCATGCCCTGAGGGCTTGAAGGCTCCTAGGCTTTAAAGGAATGAAGGACTAATGCATGGGTTTAGGCTTTAGTATTTAGGCTTTAGGGTTCAGGGTTCAGGGGTTTTAGGGTTCAGGGTTTAGGGAAGGATTTCGAGTTTCGTGTAGGCTGAGGTTGCTATGGTTTAGAGGCTTAGGGTTTGGGGTTCAGAAGATTGGTGTAATTGCAAGTCTTTAGGATTCAAAGGCTTGCATTCTTGTAAGCGTTTTAAGCCCGATATGCTAGAACAGTCCCTAAACCCTAAACCCCTAAACCCGAACTCCCTAAACCCTAAAAGCTGTTCCTCAGAAGCGATTGCATTTGCCACAGGACGAAGGCAAGGATGCTGTGCCCTCGCCTCAGATGCAGCCAAGCTTTCACGAGTTCGTATCACAGAGCAAAGGGTAGGAAGGCATTAGTGAGATTTATGTGTAAGGGTTTGAGGCAGGGGAAGTTTCGAAGATCGCGGGTAGATGAGCTCGGGTGGGTGTACTGATTTTGCTCCTTGAAGCAACTCATCCGTCGAGGGGTTGGTGGCCTTTGTTGATGTTTTTCAGGCCCAACGGTGATAGACAACGATGGGGCGCCGGAGAATGATTTGAGCACTGATGCGGCACTCTACGCAGTCTCAGAGGTAGTAGCGGCATGGGATGCGGATGGTTTGTCCCTAGTGGGGATGCTTGGTATAGACCTGCCATGCAGCACATGGTCAAGTGCACGAGGCCGCGGATGTGGACCGCCTCGTCTACGTGACAAAGATTTCTTAGATGGCAAGGAATTTCGAAGCTCTGTGCCGAGGAAATCAGCGAAAAGTGGATGAGGCAAATGCCCAGTCTTCTCACATTGGACCAGTGCCAATACGATGTCAGCTACCGCAAACGTACTTTCTTGATAATATGGGGAGTGCCCAGGGGGTCGTTCAGGCTTCGGACGTGCAAGGCACCAAGCGGCATCTGTTCCAGAACCGGGTGCCGACATGAGCGCCTTCAGGGGCTCACGCCAGATGGGGTCTTCCGCACCAAAGCGGCTCAAGTGCATCCTGTGGCAATGGCACGGGCCATCGCTGAAGCGTTCGGTGCGTGAGAGAGAAAAATCACCAGTTCGTTGCGCCTGCCGGGTAGGCCTACCCCGGGAGCAACCTCTCTCACCTTGTATCAGTCTCTCTCTCTGGCGCTCTCCTTGTCTCTATCTATCTCTCTCTGTCTCAATCTCTCAGGGCTTTGGGTTTGTGGGTTGGGTTTGCTGCAGGGCGCGGTCCGGGCACCTTTCGTTCAGGGTGAGGTTCAGGGTCTTTCCTTCGGAGGGAGGGTCGTTCTGAAAGGCGTTGAGGTGATGTGGGGTAAGGTCTTGTGTGGTGTTGGGTTTTCTCACTCTCTTCTCTCTTCTTTCTCTCTTCCCCCTTCTCTCTTCTCTCTTCTCTCTTCTCTCCTCTCTCTCTCTCTGTCTCGCTCTCTCTCTCCCTCTCTGTCTCTCTCTCTCTCTCTCTCTCCCTCTCTCTCTCTCTCCCCATCTCTCTCTCTCTCTCTGTCTGTCTGACTCTCTCTCTCTCTCCCTCTCTCTCTTTCTCTCTCTCCCTCTCTCTCCTTCTCCCGCTTGCTACAGACACTTAAACCAGACCTGGCTCATACAATCTTGTTTTTGGTCTTTTAGAGAGCCGTGAAACGGGTCCATAACCATGTAGCCGAAAGCCCTAACAATGTCCATGACCATGTTACCACCCAGAGACTCCAACATCCCGCAATTAAAGAATATACCCTAAATTATAGTAGGATCCTTAATACAATTTAAGGAACATTCCTTCATTAAGGGATATTACAGTCTCTGGGCCTAGACGGCTTGAAAGGGTTCTTCAAGGGTTGGGGAGGGGCTTCTTCAGGGGTTAATAGGGATTTAGAGCCGTGGTGTTACTATTTAGGAACTTTCTTGGGGCCTAAGTACAATATACTTGTAAGGTGAATGGATAGCCACCTAAGCTCTGCAAACCGTATCATCCCTACAGCCCTAAGCCTTACACTTGAACCCCCAACTCCAAGCTCAAGATCGTACAAAACCCACTGCATGCCTTGAACACCAAAATTGACAGCAAATCCTTTGCGAAGATATTACTGGTTTCTTGTTAAGGGGTTTAGTTTAAGTTACCATAGTAAAGAAAACATATTATTTACTATAGATCCCCATGATGGTAACTAGAAAACTCCTTGACAAGAACCCAAGATGTTAACCTAGTCTTACACCTGTAAGCCCTGCACCGCAGCCTAAACCAGAGACGGGAAACCCAAACGTTGCCTAAACCCTCAACCCTAAACCCTAAACTCAAGGCCCCTGCCCCTGCCCCTGCCCCTGCACAAGCAAGAAGAAATAGAAAAGAGACCATGGAATGAGTTTAGGCCGAAACCCTAAAAGGAATAGGTTGGCGTGGGGTGAGAAAGTTAAAAGAAACGAGCCATCCACAATCAGGCTCCAACGACCAGTCCGTCATTTTACGACGCACTCGACATTACACTGTCGCAAGATGCTTCCGCTTATGCGCAACTCTACGGCAAACCCTAAATCCTAAACCTTAAACCCTAAACCCCTAAACCCCTAAACCCTAAACCCTGAACCCCTAACCCTAAACCCTGAACCCTAAAACCCCAAAACCCTAAAGCCCTAAATCCTAAGCCCTAAACCCTAAACCCTAAACCCTGAACCCTAAACCCTAAACCCTAAACCCCTAACCCTAAACCCTAAAACCCTAAAACCCTAAACCCCTAAATCCTAAGCCCTAAACCCTAAACCCTCAGGTTGATCATGCCCATAGCCTACACGCTGCGGCTCACCGATGCCCATCACAACCTAACGGCCCTAGCACAGCAGGCGAAGCTGGGAAAAGGGTTCAGGCTTAGTAGCTGACTGAGTTTATATACTTTAAACTTTTTGGGATATTGAAACCCTCTTAACACTGAAAGTTTGAACTTTTTTGGGCTTATGAACTCGGCAACTAAGCAGGGCTGATGGTTGAAGGTTTTGGCGATGCTACATCCCCAAGGGTCCAAAGTACCTATATAATAGAATGCTTCAATATTAGGAAATACTTTTATGATTTGGGGAAGTATCCCCATAACAATACCTAGGACCTTTTGGACATGGAAACAGGGTTCAGGGAAGTTTGGGATATAATATGGGGCCTAAATACTTACCAATACTATTTTGGGGGTTCCTTATCATAATTATGATATAACGGGCCCCAAAACCCTATTAAAGGCCCTATTATAATTATTAAGGCCCCTATGTTGGGAGATGCTACATGGAAACAACGTTCAGGGAAGTTTGGGCTGTAGGATGTTTGGCTTGGGCCCACTGTGTGGAGTACGTCTGCTCTGTGCCTCTGACCCTGCAGTGTTAAACTCCGTAGTCGAAGCAGCTAACCCCAAGTACTAAGAAAAAGCACGCAAAAACCCCTCGTAGCATGGTGCCCATGCCACGAGCTTGTCCCATCGACCCGCACAGGCTACAACAAGCCCAAAGCCCCTAAGCCTTAAATCGTACAGCAGACAAAACTCAGAACGAGAGTGTGGAAGTCGTTTGTTGCAGTTGCAACGGGCTGGACAGAAGAAGAAGAATCCGCGGTGTTTTCTATGTAAAAGAAGAGCAGAAGAAGCAGCAGCAGACGCAGTATAGCAGCAATCGTCGTCGGAGTCGTCGTAGTACTGAAACTCGACTTATCTTACCACTACTACCAGTGCCAGTACCAGTGCTAGCACTGGCACTAGCAGTAGCACGGTAAGCACGAGTACTACAAGTAGTACTAGTAGGACTCGTAGTACCCCTCATACAGAACCCTCAACCTCCTGGTCCTAAACCCTCTACCCGAAGCCCTAAACCCTAAACCCAAAGCCCCAAGCCCTAAACGCTGAACCTCAAATCCTGAACCGGGCGCGGGTGCTTGTCAGGCCGGCTTAACGCCTCCTCCGATGCCCGGAAGTGGTTTCGCCCTCAGGTTCTGGGGCTAATAAGGGCCCAAGTGAATAAATTAGCATACAGTTCCTGAAAAAGGTGTCTATATAATTATAAGGGTTACTTTAAAGGATGTGAATAGGGGTTTAGTATTGCGGCCTGCATAGTTCGAATAGGGTTTGGGATTAGATGCTATTGAATTGTACCATGATGAGATCAAGATTGAACCCTCAGGAATAATGTTGGCGATTTTTCAGGCACTATTATCTAAACCCAAAGCCCTAAACCCCAAACCCTAAACCTAGCCTTAGCGCCTTTGACCCAAGCTGGAAGTGATAAGGAGGGTGGCTGGCGGTCTATGGTAGACCCTAAGCCAGGGTGTAGGGTTTACTAGGTTCCAGAGTAACACCCTTTTGCCCTTTTTGTTTTTGGGTTCCCTGCTTTAAACCGAATAGTAGGAAACAGGGCACCCTTATTATAATGGGTCTAACCAGGAACCTAGTTTAGGGGTTTGCCCTAGGGTCCACAGAGACTCCAATATTCCGTAATTAAGAAATGCAGTAGATTATATCCCCTAATATGAATTCCTTAATTAAGGGATCTTGGGGTCTCTGGGTCTCGAGGTGTCATCCTGAAGGCTATACTGAGAAAGCTGCCGCACCGAGGATTCAACCCTTACTCATCGGTGGTCCAAGCTGTGGATACCACAAGGCTCGCATGCAAGGATTCCTAAAGGGGTTCTATAGGGATCTATCAAGGGGTTCTACAAGGATCTTTAGGGGTTGAGGGCTTAGAGGGTTATGCGACTTAGTAAGGTACTTATAGCCGTACAGACTTGCGAACTAAGTCCTAGGATCCTTCAAGCAAGCGTTTGAGTGTGCTGTTTTCGGGCTGGGACTGCCAAAAGCTCTGTAGAATCTCAGGCCTTGAACCAGCCTGGACCCTAAACAACCTATCTTTTTGGAATTCCCTATGATGATGCGCTTACATAAGTCCTCAAAAACCTAGGGTTTCTTGGGGTCCAGGAGGGACTTTGGCCTTATTGAAGGTAGGCTCTAAACCTCTAAGACCTCTAACCTTAAATCCTACAGTCACCAACACTTGCGGACTTTTGCAAGCGTTGCCCCCTCTGCGGAAGGAGTGCGAAGGCTCCAGAGTCCTGGAAGAGCCAGGTGGGCCACTGAGAAGTTGGGCAGGGCCAAGGGCTTCGGGTTTAGGGTTTTGGGTTTAGGGTTAGAGGCATCATTGTACAAACTCCTAAAAATCGAAACCCTAATATACGGGCCTGAAAGATTACCTATACTATCGTCGGGTTCACTATTATAAGTATAGTGTAATATAGTCCTATTAAACCCCTCAACGTTTATTTTTTTGTGAGATTCATGACAGTGTATCGGTACTTGGCCATCGTATGCCCTTATAATATCCCTACTCTAAGAGTGAGGGTCCCTATTTTGCAGGCTGTAAACTTCCCATAAACCTGTAAACCCTATAAGATAGATAGAGAGATAGAGAGACAGACATAGACATAGAGACATGTACAGATGCAGACAGAGATAGAGCTGGAGATAGAGAGATAGATAGAAGATAGCCCGGCAAAGGACCTTCAGCTTGAGCCCGAAAACCCCCCAGGGGTTCAAGAACCCTAGGGCTCCTTTTAGGAACCTCAAACGGGGTTTAGGGTTTACCTTGAGATCCAAAACCCTACCGTTTTAGGGGTTAGACCCTCTAATTAAGGGGTCATAACCTACTATTTTGTGGTTTGGGGCCACAGGTAGGGTTTGCCGTACCAAGACCGGAAATGTGACGCATATCATGTAAATCTCAGCAAGCCCAGTACAACCCTTCTACACCCAGAACTCTTACAGAACCAGAACCCTCACTAAACTTGAAGCCCTAAAAGAACACCCCAAAACATCCTGAAGCCCGAAATTATAGACTCGTAGAACCCTAACTTGAGCTTAAAAGAACCTATTAGAAAGGCCGGGAAACCCTTCGACCGAGGCGGACTCTGTGAGGGATGAGGTGCGCAAGCGAGAACGCGAGCTCCAGGACCAGGTGGGCCGTTTCGGGTTTGGAGGTTCAGGGGTTCAGGGGATCAAGCAGTTTTCGGGGATTAGGTTACTTTTTGACGGTTCCGATAGGGTTTCCTCAAAAGTTTCAAGGACTGAAGAAGAGGTTCTGCAAGGGGGTTAGGGCTTTTGGGGGCTTTACGGTTTAGGTTAACTCTAGGGCAAGTTTGGGTTTTAGGGTTTGGTGTTTTGGGTTTTGGGCTTCAGGGCTTTAGGATGGTGGGGGTTTTTGTGCGTAGTATAGGGACCATTATTATTCCCAGAGACTGCAATACCCCTTAATTAAGGAATATACCTTAAATTATGGTAGGATCCCTAATATGGTTTAAGGAATATTCCTTAATTAAGGGATATTGGAGTCTCTGGGTTCCGAGGGTTCCTTATCATAGTTAAGGTATAACCTGCCCCAAAACCTACACCATAGAACCTTTATAGTATCCGCTGTAGAGCCTTTTAAAGGACCCTTTTAAAGGAGGTCTATTCTAATTGTGAAGGCCCCTCTAGTACTGTCCAGGTCGGCCTTTGATGTTTTAGATTTCCCAGATTTTCCAATGTCCCACTCTTCAGGAATATATATCTGAAATCAGGGTTAGGTATAGGGTTTAGGTGCTTAATGCAGGATTATACACCAATTCAGGATACGTATGTTCCCCAGTCAAGGGATATACCTCAAGTCAGAAAAGGTATATTCCTTAATTAAGTCTAAGGGCTTTTGGAACATCTGGGTTCTGGTTGCTCTGGCTGCAGTGCTTTAGGCGAGCAGCTATGGGTTCTGAGAAATGAATAACAGTATCTCTGCCAAAGGGTCCTAAGTACCTGTTTGGGCGGATACTTACCCGAACCGTAAAAGCAACTCCTACTATAGAAACGCTGCTCACTAGCGTGTAGATACTTTCAACTAAGGACCCTCTGGGAATAGTCCCTGTACGAGTATGCTATAATGTCGCACCGAAAGCTCCGACAACCTGTTCCAATCATTAAGGTTTCTACATGAGGTACACGTCCGTAGCTCGAAGACTTCTAAACATCATCATGAGTTTGCCGGGGGTAATTTCTGTTATATAGAAGCCAGGAATGTATTATTCCTCAGGAACTCTTAATACAACTGTAAATGTAGCACAAATCCCCATCGCAATTATGAAGGCTCCTTAATTCTTGCATTCGCAGACAAGACTATGAATACAGCAGTACTCGGCTTTCGAGATTGAGCTCCATGATTGGTGTGCCTGCTGTTCTCTTACACCTCGTGCGCATCAATGTCAGCATCTGAGCGAGTTATAAATTTATGAAAACAGTGCACATCGTAATAATAGTAGTAGTAGTAGTAGTAGCAGTAGTAGTAGTAGTAGGAGTAGTCGTAGTAGTAGCAGCAGTAGCAGTAGCAGCAGCAGCAGCAGCAGCAGTGGCAGTGGCAGTGGCAGTAGCAGTAGCAGTAGCAGTAGCAGTAGCAGTGCAACATACGCGAAAAAAGGCTAAAATGTGGATGCGCCATAGACAGATCGTGACCGTCAGCATGCCCCCCAGCCAAACAGACCGTGAGAAACCCATCAACAATACCGGAACTCTAATCTAAGATAATTCTCAGAAGTTCCAAACCTGAAACCTTTGTGAGCCCAAACCAGTAACCCCCTAAACCTCAAACCTCTAAAAAGCCCTTGCAACCCTGAAGCCCTAGGCCCTAATCCTTAAATTCTGTAACCCTACTTGGAGGTAACTATACTTTTATGTACTTACAACCCCAATTAGGGTACTTATAGTTGTACTTACTAAGTCCCATGAACCTCCAAGTAACCCTAAACCCTAAACCCCAAACTCTAAATTAACAAACGAAAGGTCGCCCAAGCTCCAGCCGTCGAGCTCCGGCCAAACGCGTTGGGGCTCCAAAGTATCTCCGAAGGAGACTTATCCCAAAGGCTCCATGTACCTTAAGGGTTCAGGGTTTAGGGTTTAAGAGGTCTATGAGGGATCCTGGTAGGCCGCTGAAGGGTTACGAACCCAAAGGCTCCATGTACCTTTATACCTTAAAGGGTTCCTTTAAGGGTTCCTTAAGGGTTCCTTTAAAGGGGTTCTATAACGGGTTCTGCAGGGTTTAGGGTATAAGGGTCCATGGTACCTTTACAGCAGATACTTAAGCCTTAAAGGGGTCTCTATATAGGTACTTTATGGGCTAAGAATAGTGTCCTTTAGAGGGTCCTGGTGGTTCTCCTAAGCGGTCCGACAAAGGCCTCTATTAACAGGAGCAGTACAGAGGCCTTGCAGGGGTTCTAGCTGGGTCCTACAGGGTTTTGTAGAAACCCTAAACCCTTTACCCTAAAAGGAACCCTTCAACATGAGCTCTTAAAGGGACCCGTATAGAACCCTTAAAGGAACCCTTTGAAAAGGAGCCCTAAAGCCCTGAGGGTTCCTGTAAAGGGCAAACATAGGAGATCCCACGTTTCTCCGACGAAGAACGGGCTCAGGGCCGGTGTTTAGGGTTTTGGGGTTTAGGGTTTAGGGGTTCAAGGTTTAGGGTTTAGGGGTTTAGGGTTTAGAGGTTTAGGGGTTTAGGGTTTAGAGGTTTAGAGGTTAGGGGTTTAGGGGTTAGGGTTTTAGTTTTGGGTTTAGGGTCTAGGGTTTTGCGGGCCCATGGTTGTTTGGGGGGTTGAGGGTCTATAGACTTTGTAGGATTGCACAGTATGCGCAAGGAATCTTCTTGTGGGTTTTCCTACAGCAAGGCCTTATACCCTTGACATCCTTTGGCACTATACACCGAAGCCTAATCCCTCTATGTCTTCAACCTTACTTCCTAAACAAGTCCTAAACTCTACAATGAAGGATCTTCATTCTTTCAGTGGATTCTGGAAGCAGTCAACACTGACTCAACACAACCAACTTGTTCTGACATCCCAAATTATACTTGGAGTTCGCGATATTATAGACCCTGAACCGAAACCACCCGAAGCCCTACACCTACGAAGCCACAAGAACAAAAGCAGTGCCTCCAAGGGCGCGGCCTTTGGGACCCGACACCTGAGGGGTTAAGGTTTTTTGTGTGCAGCGTAGGGAGCCCTACAACGGCCCTAAAGAGTGAAACCTTGATGCCCCAAATCCCTCAGCCCCACAAATCCTAAGGCTAAAATCACCCAGGAACCCGAAATCAAACCCTGCACCGTCCAAAGTCTTGTCGAACTTGCAAAACCAACTCACAAGACCTTGCGTGGGGATGTATAGGTGTTAATAGGTTTTGGGGCTTTAGGGATAACTTAGGGAACGAGGTTCTTCACTTCAGGGCTTAATACAGGGGCTTAATAACTACCTATACTATTTTGAGGGCTCCTTATTATACTTATGGTCAATGGGCCCCAAAACCCTATTCTAATTATTAAGGCCCTTGATTATATTATAAACCTTAATCCTAAGCTCTTCAAAATGCTCGGAATCCATCGGAATGCCGAGATTCTGGCTCTCAGCTGGGCGCCGTCTGGAAGAGGTGCGCCCTGGGTCCGGGGGTTTGAGTTTTGGGTTTGGGATTTAGGGTTGGTGATCCGGACCCTACCTATAGCTTGGGGCTTTTGGGGTTTTCCAGGTTTTAGGCTAACTATAGGACAGTTCGGGGTCTGGCCGTTTAGCCTTTGTTAAAGTGGGTCAGGGCTTTATAAGGGTATTGGTTTCAAGAGCTTTTTTTGGCTTCAGGGTCTGGGCATTCAGTGTTCTTAGGCTCTCGACTACTCCAGAGTTGCAATCTAAGGTTGGGGCCTAAAGCGGTAAAGCGGCACAAACTCTAAACCCTGGGTCATGATTCTGGATTTCTCGATCTGGGCCTCATGGTTCTGGTTTTGGATCCAGGCATTCGGGGGTTTGGGACACAGAACGAGACTCCACTTAGTGGTAGCGTAGCTAACCTTTAACCTTTTTGGGGTACCATAATCCCTATATGATCCAAAACGTTAACCTTTAGTTCCCTTAAGATACTGGACAAGCAGGAGCAGGGGTGGGTCTTGAATGGCTTTTCTAAGTCGCAGAACTCCCCGGCCCTTTGCCGGATTCCCATTTTCAGAAACCACGCCCTGTTCTCTAACCCCTTCTGCGTGTAGCTGGAGATCTGCAGAGCAGACGACAAACCTCCCGGCACCCAACCTGTGCAGGCCTATCTCAGGTCTTTGGGTTTAGGATTGCCCCCCCTTTTTTTGGCTTGTACTTCATGGGTCCCGGATCCTACCCACAGCCCCGTGCAGCACAAAACGACAGAAAGCCCTGAAGCCCAGACCTAAAAGCACGTATTTGGCTGGTTTGACCCTGCCGACGCACGGCTGGGCAGGTCATACGGGAGGCAGACAAGGAGGCGGAGGCAAGCATGCATGCGCAGGTCGTAAGGGTTTAGGGGTTCAGGGTTTTGGGTTTGGGGTTTATCAAGGGCTGAGTACGCAGTGTCGTTTTTTTAACCATGCGATTATGGTTCCTGCTGGTACTGTTCACAATCTGTACCTGTGACCCTTGTTACTGTTCCAAACTTGTGGGTATTGCTTGTAATGGCGTGGCTTGAGTGGTTTCTGCAGAAGACCATCACGACCGATTCTGATTGCGGCAAGGAATGGCTTCCAGCTGCTTCTTGCAGTGGGAAGCAACCTTAAATAAAGTGAGCAACAAGTCAGAACAGTCAACATCGGCTCCCCTAGCACCAATGCAAAGCAAACTCATACTTAGTAAGTTGGTGGAAAGGTAGCACCGCTAGTCAGAAGAAGCGAATATTAATGACTGCTGCTACTACTACGACGACTACTACTACTACTGCTACTACTACTACTGTTACTACTACTGGCATCCAGTACTTTCTCCTTTGTCTCGTCAGTTCGGCTGTCATGCGATCTGCTGCACCAAGCCCTGTAGAGCATATATCGCAGCCCAAGGAGCCCAAATCACCTCATCGTGCACCTTGGTCAGCTGATTTCTCTAAAAACCACTTTAAGGCCTACCTGCATCCCCAAACCCTACAAAAGTACTAGTAGTAGGTTATGACCCCTCAATTATAGGATATAACCCTTAAAACGGTAAGTTTGGGATCCCCAGGTACAGAACTCTTCTGTGCGCTATAGCCCCGTGCCAGAGTTTAGAGACTCCCAGGATAGCGTCTTTGTTTACAATCCCAAAGGGTCCTAGGTATTGCTATGGGGGATACTTCCCCAAATTTTAATAGTAATTCCAAATATAGAAATCCGACATTCTATTATACACGTGCTTTGGACCCCTTGGGAATGTCCGTTACTGTGGAAGTCGCACTGCTCAGCGGAAGGACAGTTAATGTAGAAGCAGACCAGGCTGAACAAGTGGAACAATTGAAGTTTCGAGCGCAGACAGCGCTTGGAGTCGGGAAAGGGCGGCTTCTGGACTTATCTGGAAGCGTTTTAGATTCATGTTCAACAGTCGAGGCTGCCAAGCTTCAGAATGGCGATTCACTGACTTTACATATAACCAGACTTCAAATTCAATCCACGGATTCTGCTTTTGCTGCCATTCTTGGCGATGCATCAGTCGTGACCTGGGGTCGTGCTGACTATGGGGGCGACAGCAGTGCTATGCAGCATCGCTTGAAGAACGTGCGGCAGATCCAAGCCTCTGTTCGTGCGTTTGCTGCTATTCTCGGCGATGGCTCTGTCGTGACCTGGGGTCACGCTTCAATGGGCGGTGACAGTAATGCAGTGCAGGATCAACTGAACAATGTGCAGCAGATCCAAGCCTCTGAGCAAGCTTTTGCTGCCATTCGGGGCGATGGATCTGTCGTCACCTGGGGTCGTGTTGAGTTTGGTGGTGACAGTAGTGCCGTGCAGGACCAGCTGAGGAATGTGATGCAGATCCAAGCCACTGGTACCGCTTTTGCGGCCATTCTTGCTGACGGAACGGTCGTGAGCTGGGGTGATGCTGACGACGGCGGCAACAGTAGTGCTGTGCAGCATCAGCTGCAGAATGTGCGGCAGATCCGTGTCTCGCTTTGCAGTTGTGCTGCCATTCTTGGCGATGGCTCCGTCGTGACCTGGGGTCACGCGAGAATGGGCGGTGACAGTGGTTCTGTGCAGCATCAGCTGAAGGACGTGCAGCAGATCCAAGGCAATTTCGATGCTTTTGCTGCCATTCTTGGCGATGTATCGGTCGTGACCTGGGGCAATGCTTGCCGCGGCGGTGACAGTGGTTCTGTGCAGGATCAGCTGAAAAATGTGCAGCAGATCCAAGCCTCTGAGCAAGCTTTTGCTGCTATTCTTGGTGATGGGTCTGTCGTGACCTGGGGCAATGCTTGCTTCGGTGGTGACAGTAGTGCTGTGCGGCATCAGCTGAAGAATGTTCAGCAGATCCAAGGCACTGATGATGCTTTTGCTGCTATTCTTGCAGACGGATCCGTAGTGACCTGGGGTGATGCCCACGGTGGTGGCGACAGTAGTGCTGTGCAGGATCAGCTGAAGAACGTGCTGGGGATCCAAGCTTCCAAGTCTGCTTTTGCTGCCATTCTTGGCGATGGATCGGTCGTGACCTGGGGTCGGACTGATTATGGCGGCAGCAGTAGTTCGGTGCACGACCAGCTGAAGAATGTGAAGCAGATCCACGCTTCCGAGCGTGCCTTTGCTGCTATGCTTGGCGATGGATCGGTTGTGACCTGGGGACATGAGGATCATGTTGGTGACAGCAGTCCTGTGCGGGAACAGTTGCAGACGAGCGAACTGCCAGCCGAGTGAACAGGCAAAATGAAGCCTTCTGACCTTGAGCGAGCATTTAATCAAATATACAGTAAATAATTTCAAGCACTGGGTTTTTTTCTCCTCGCATTTGTTGCCCGCACCACCACCACAGCTACTACTACTACTACTACTACTACCACCACTACTACTACTACTACCACTACTACTACCACCACCTTGCTCCGTCATGCCACCCATACCGAGTTACAAGACTGATAGGAGCAGGATAACATGCCATGTTGATTATCCTCACTGCAAGCTGACTGCGGATTCAGGTAGTTGAAGCTTTGGTTCAATCCCCAAATTCCCGAAGACTTCCCACAAGGAAGGCCAGAATTCCAGCTTCCATCTACACTTGGAGAGTCCAATATCCCTCAAGTCATTGATGGAAGGGGTCCTTGGTATGATCGGGAGTACATTGGTGACTTCTTGAGGTTTCTGGAAATATGCGGGACTTGCGTGCCTGCCTCATCTTCTTGTTTTTTTTGAGGGTTTCAGGGTGCTTTTATCGGGTTTGGAGGCTCCAGGACTAGGATGTCAGTTCTTACCTTACCCGGCCTCAAGCTGAGCTCCAACATCCATAAAATCCGAAACACTGAGCGGTATGGCCGAGAATTTGGTTTTCTCCGGCATCAGCCGTCAGTCAAACGCCGTAGACACACGACGATGTACAGGCCTGAGGATGTGAGATGCTGTGACGTAAGCCCTTTATCGCTTTAAGCTAAGATTTCGGTTTTATTGTTTATGCCGTCTCAACGGTTCAGGGGTTTGGGCTTGCGGGGTGTCTGTATAGACATGGGCCACAAAAGCACCGCACATATGCAGTTATTGCTCGGTTTGTTTAAAAAGGCACCCAGCGCTGCAACCGATTCGTTTGGAGTAGTTGAAGGCCCCAGACCCCAAACGCTGAGGGTTGGTGTGATCCGAGATTCGCGAGGGTGCTCGCACTGAAGCCAGGAACGTGCTGCTGACAACAACCTCCTGAAAGAGCAGGCAGAAGTTTGTGAAGCACATAACATAAAAGCCTACATGGTTATCAATACCATTCGCTAGGGTTCCTGGTTATAATAATGGTATGATATACCCCCCCAATGTTGTTTCTCAGGAGCCTACATGGTGAGGATGCAATATTTACCTGGTATTAGCCCTGTAGTCCTCCGGCATTCAACTCGAAAGCCCGCAACTTTACAGCGCCTACAAAAGACCTTTCCAGAACTTGCTTAGAACCATGATTAGTGCTGAGGGTTTAGGGATTAGGGTTTAGGGATTAGGGTTTAGGGGTCAGGGTTAAGGGATAAGGGTTTATGGCTTAGGGTTACGAGGCTCTCGGGTTGGAGGCTTCCTCCTTGTCTAAGGTTTAGGATTTTAGGGGGTTTCGGGTTTATGGTTTTGGGATTTAAGGTGTGTAGGTTCGTGGCGACCCTTGTTTGACGGACAGTTCCTAACTTGAGCTACCTTTGCCTGCTTGTCTGTCAGGGCCACGACAAACCTTAGCACAGACTTCATAGGGTCCCTGACTACAAACATGCCGTTTTCCGGAGGTTACGGTATGAGCTTAGCTTCTTTTGAATAACTTGTGCAGAAACCCTACGGCCCAGGCCCTACCTCCCCAAGCCCTACAAAATAGTAGGTTATGACCCCTTGATTATAGGGTGTAGCCCTTAAAACGGTAGGTTTTCGGATCCCCAGGTAAGCCGCTAAACCCTAAAACCCCATAGCGCTATGGATCCCTTTATAGGAACCCTTGGTGTAACCCTTAAAACGGTAGGTTTTCGGATCCCCAGGCAAGCCGCATACCGAACTATTGCTGGATGTGGTAACGGCTCCTCTTTGGCTCGTGGGCTCCATGAACCTTCAGGAAGACGGTTTATAATGAAGGGCCTTCAATTTTTTGGGATCGCTACTATGTAGGGCTTAGGGTTTAGGGTTATGGTAACAGAGTGAGGGTTTAGGGTTTATAGGGTTATATTGAACGGCCTTCGAAAACTTGGATCCCTAGTATTTAGGGTTTGGAGCTCAGGGTTTAAGGTGATGGTAGCAGAGGAGGGGGTGAGTTGACCAGCAGTATACAAGACTTATAAACCATAAGTCCTCGTCTCGTTGCCAACCCTACGCTCTGTTAATATCCTAAAACCTCTTCCGACTGTAACATGACACGGCAATACTACGGAAGCCTTCTTCCTACATTGTAACGACTATGCCGTTCAACAGACTGTAACTAGAACATTGTTTAAGCCGATCGCGACCATGTGACGTGAGCATCTAGCAGACACCCATGGTGACCCTAAGAACAGTGTGCCTTTACAGAATCAGAACTTACAAGAATCCAACATAACTCTACAGACTCCACAGTCACATATACCTACACGACCCGACTGGGCTTTGGAGTACCATACTTTAATACTTTTTTTCTTAATGGAACCCTTATGAAATAAAAGTTTATACTTTTTTCTCCCTGGTTACTTAAAAGCCCAGCCGAAATGAACATAAATACACCGGCAACCGCCAACCCCAAACTCCAGACTCGATGCCCCGAACCCCCAGATCCCTAAACCCTAAGCACTTCTTCCAAACCCAACAGAAACCCACGACCAAGCCCTAAAGCCGAAACCATCCCAAACCCCAAACCCTAAACCCCGAACCCCGAAGCCTGAACCCTGAACCCTAAACCCTAAACAAAGCCGAACCCCTCAGGTGGCATCCGTCAAGACAGCCATCTCGGGATCCAGTGCCGGGCTGAACCGGGTTGATTGGATCTATAAGGGTTCCTATAAAGGGATCTATAAGGGTTCCTCTAAAGGGATCTATAAGGGCTCCTTTAAAGGGATCTATAAGGGTTCCTTTAAAGGGGTCTATAAGGAACCGGGTTTGATAAGGTTAATCTGGAAGCCTAAATTAAAAAAATCCAACATCATCCTGACGTTTCCTTATACTTTTGGTATAACCTACCCCACAACAAATATTCTAATTATTATGGCACCTACATTAGGAGTTATAGAGATTAGGGTTCAGGGTTCAGGGTTTAGTATAGTGTGGGGGTCACGCTTTTTAGCGGCGTCGGGGTTTTCCCTCAACTAGGTACGGCCTAGGGCTTTGGGGCATTTTGTATTTTCCCTTATTGGGCTTAAGAGGATCTTATTTACTAATTAATATTTTTCAAAAGCTTAAAAGCCCCACCTAGTTAAGGGTTTTGAGAAAGGTGCGCTTCAGGATTCCTGGGATCCCCTCACAAAGTTCCTGCAAAAGTTCCCCCAACGGGTTCAAAAGGCTTCCTTTCAGACTTCTGCTAAGGGCTCTATAAGGGTCCAGGGTTACCAGGACAGGGTTTCCCTTCAAGGGATCGATAAGAGTTTCTATGATAGTTCCCTTCCATAAACCCCGAGGCTCCATAGTAGTTCCGTTTTGGGGTTCATATCTAATAGAATCCTATAAGGTAATCCCAAAAAGGAACTACTATGGAGCCTATGGGCAAACCCCGAGGCACTTTCGAGAGTGCGGACAAGAAGCGCTTGGCGCAGCTGCAGCGCGCGAAGGCGCACAAGGCGGCACCAGCACATCTCGGGCTGTGTGGGTCGGCTTTTAATTTAGGGATTTCATAGGGCCTTAGGGGTTACCTTGGGATCCAAAAACCTACCGTTTTAAGGGTTCGACCCTCTAGTTAAGGGGTCGTAACCTACTATTCTGTAAAGTTTGGGGTCGCAGGTAGGTCTTAGGGCCCTAGACGGATGTTATATGTTTTATTAATTGTGCTTCGAATTTGTCGGTGTTTAAGGGGGTCAGGGGGCAGGGTACAGTTCTGGTATCCTTAAGGGAGGGGGGTCCAAGGGGGGAAGATAGCCTAGGGATCCCTAATTCTCCCTAGTACTGGATCTGCGTTGTTTATCCGGTTGACAAGGGCCGCTTTGTCACCTTCATTGGAGATTCCTCAAGATTTGTCACCGTCCCTCTGCCTGATGATCGACGGGCCGGAGCCTTCTCTACTGCTCAGCAGCCATCTATGGAGAGAGGGACAGAGTAGGCCACTGGTATACTGGATAGATGCTTATTGGGCTAATTGATGGCTCAAAGAATATTACAGTTTTCGAAGCGGGAGGAGTCCATACGGAGAAGGGTACAATGACGGATAACCAGCATGTCCGGAACATCTTTCATCTGAAGGGATCCTTCACCAATGAGAGCCGCAGCAAGAATCCCTAAGGTTTTCTTAGAGTCCCCCCAAGGATTCCTTGTACCCTCCCCCCTTTGTACCACCCGAACTTGAGGATCCTATAATACAGAGCCAAGCTGGACCCCCGTCCGGAAAGCCCTTGAAGAGCTGGGTGTATTCATCAGCGGTCTACATTAGGGGCCTAAATAATTACCAATACTATTTTGGGGGTTCCTTATTATAATTATAGTATAATATACCCCAAAACCCTATTCTAATTATCAAGGCCCCTATATTCTAGAACCCTACTCTAGATCCCTTATAGTAATCCTTATAGACCCCTTTAAAAGGAACCCTATTCTAATTTTCAAGGCCCCTATATTACATTATGCTTTCGGTCTTGCTTGAGTCATGTTCAGACACTGCCGAGCTCCATATGGGAGTTTCCGAAAATAGGGGGTACCTTTTTTGGGGGTCCATATGATAAGGATCCTACTATTTAGGGTACTATATTAGGGTCCCCTATTTTCGGAAACTCCCATGTAGTGGCAGCCGTAAGAACATCTTGTCATCAAGCTCTTCAAGTTTCTTTTAGGTGGGCTATATCCTACCAACCAAGGGGTCATAACTTGCTATTTTGTAGGCTTTTGGGATACCGCTAGCCACTAAATCTCGTGATTTCGAGAGCTTCCCTAGCTGCGGAACTTGTTGTGCGCAGCACCCGCGATAGATCCCAGCTCTCTCCCAATAAAGACCCCGAAGAGGGCTTAGGACGCCTAGGTCAGGATACCAGCTTAACTTATTCCCTACCCTAAACCCCAAACCCCAAACCGGAAACTGGCCTTAAACCCTCAACCCGAAACTGGCCCTAAAATGGACCTAATTGCACGTACAGTGACCTTATTTAGGACCCTAGTTGCTAAGTCCTATGCACCCCGAAGCAGGCAAACCTGTAAGCTCGAGAGTCCATGAAACCCTGTGGCATCCCAGGACAGACCCCAGGGGTTTAGGGTTTATAGGGTTTGGGGGTTTTAGGGGTTGGGGCCTACAACCACCTGGACCCCAGAGTTCACTCAAAGGCATAAGCCCCATGAAGTGCCAGTTTAAACCCCCGCCCACCCCAACAGCCTCAACAGCCTCTCTGTGGCTCCAATTACCTGTTATCTTCAGGGCTCTACCCTGCAAGCACGGGATCATAACTCCCTATTTTGTAGAGTTGGAGATCACAGGGGTAAGCCCTAAACCCGAAACCTCATGCAATCCTGCGACGAGACGTGCATCCTGCGGATTGTTTGTCCGGACAAGTCAGTGTTGCAGGCCGGGGTTTAGGGCTCGGGGTTTAGGCTTTAGGGTTTAGGGTATAGGGCCCAGAGACTCCAATATCCCTTAATTAAGGACTATTCCTTAAATTATAGTAGGATCCCGAATATGATTTAAGCAATATTCCTGGGGGTTTAGCGGTGTGGAGGCTTTCGGGGTGAATTTCGGACGATCCGGGCGAGATGCACGCAAGGATCCCTGCAACGGACTATCGGCAAAGCAAATTTCTAAGTAAGACGCTGTGCGCGCTCTGAGCGCATGTAAGCATTCCAAACAAGAGTAGGATGTACGGGGTTTAGGGTTTAGAGGTTTAGGGGTTTAGGGTTTCGGGTTCAGGGTTTTGAGCTTCGGATTTTGGTTTCATAGCTTTTGTGGCTTTTGGATTACGTATAGAACCCTATGGGAAGCATGCAACACCTCACAAATACAAAAGGCCACAACAAAACGGGGCATGCGTGGTCTAATTACATTGACTGGTGTTGATAGGAATTCCGGTACCTTGATGGGACGAAGACGATGGGTCATCGAAAAGCTGCCATGGCAGTCCCTTCCTGTTTTTGCGCAGCCTAGAGTGAGGTCAGCAGCATTCTAAACATGTATCCTAAACCCTATACCCTGATTTTGAAGTCCTGCACGGCAAGCTTGCTGCATGCGGACATGACTGTGACACGCACCGCTTTTACTGAGCCGGAACCAAAAAGTCGCCTCTGATCCGGCTGAAGTTTGCCCTTTGCCACGTTTAGAAGACAAGCGCTCTACCCTAAAGTTGGGGTTCATCCTAGAAGCGTTCTTTTTCCTGTCGCCCCTAGTTTCCTTCCTGCCCTGCGCAGGCAACACCTAAGCTCCTCAGTCCCGATCCTTATTTGGAGTTTCATGGTAAGGTTATGAGTACCTCAGTAGGGCGCAATTGGGGTTGTAAGTATTTAAAAGTGCTACCGTATACAGTGCCTTAGTTTCTCTGCGCCGTAAACCATCTAAGTCTAAGACGACACCAAAATAAACCCGCACACCCCACACCCCCAAAACCCGACCTCTCAATCCCATGCACCCTTACCGGGGTCCTTGACCTTGTACGCTGTCCTGGCACGACGCATGGATGCAGGTCCACTTCCGGGCTGCTGAAACTGGCAGCAAGGCCACCGGCGATCCACTAGTGGGGGCATAGAGAGTTGTTCTTTGCTTACAGGTGTTACGGGTTCTAAAGGTATCTTCAAAGTTAATGTAGGAACCTGATTAAGAAACCCTGGCCCTTTAACCCCAATATATTAGGATTCATTTAAGGAACCCTAATAAAGGCCCAAGGTTTCTTAATCAGGTTCCTACATTAGTCCACTTCTATTTGGGTTTTAACTTGGAGGTTGAGTAAGGGTTTAATGGATTTCTGCAGGGCTTCTGTCGGCTGTCGTTCTAGGCTTCTGTTTGTGGATCTCTGCAAGGCTGTTTAGGTGGCATCGGGCTTAGTAAGGGGATGTAAGGGGTCTTGTAAGAAGGTTCCTTGCTACTGTTTAGGAGTGCTGTAGTTGGGGTCTCTTCTTTTGTTTATTTCAGAAAACTCTCAGTCGCTGAAGAGTTATGAGGCGTGGGGGTAGGGACGTGAATTTGTTTACTGCCTCGGGAGTGGAGATTGGAGTCTCTCTACTTGTCTTTACTATGTTGTTATCACTACGGCGACTGCCATGACGACGATGGTAGTTGTGGGTCTGCACAGTTGTCAGGCGCTTGGTCGGGCCTAGTGCAACCCTATGCAATTTCGGGCTCATACCCTACATCTTAAACCAAGAAAGCTGCACCCCAAACCCTGCACCCTACCCTAAACCCAAAACCCCCCAGCCCAAAAGCTTGAAGCTTATATACAACATATGAGGATCCGGCGGTATCATACTTGAGGGTTCAAAGCTCAAGCTCGTTTGAGCCCACAAAAACTTGAACCCTAAACTGGTACTCCGCAAGCCTTCGACTTCCAAGCCCTAAACCCTGAAGCATGCCCTCCTCCTCCTCCTCCAACTGCAACAACAACCAACGACACGCAACAAACAACAACCACCAACCACCAACCAACAACAACAACAACCGCAGCAGAACAACAACAACAACAACCACCACAACAACAACGACAACAACGACAACAACGACAACAACAATAACAATAACAACAACAACGACAACAACAACAGCAGCAACAGCAACAGCAACACCAACACCAGCACAAGCAGCAAACACCAACAGCATCAGCATCAGCATCGGCAACGGCAGAAACAACAACGATAACGGCAGCAACTACTGCTACCACAACAACTACTACTACTACGACGACTACTACTACTGCTGTTTCTATTACTGTTGTTATCACTACGGCTCTTACTATAGTAGTATTATCATTGCCAGTACTATTACCATTCCGATTACTATTGCTGTTGCTGTCGCCATTACTATTACTATTACTATTACGGTTACTGCTATTACGTCTATTACTGTTAGTGTTACGGTTACTATTGCTGCTGCTGCTGCTGCTGCTCCTACTACTACTACTACGACGACTACTACTACTACTACTGCTACCACTACTAAGCTACGACTACTATTTTTTTGCCAACTTACTACCGATACTGAGAAGAAGACTGAGGAGAACTGTTGCAATTTTTGCAGTCATTAGAACGGCTGTTTAGCAGTAATAACGGTTTTATCATTGGGAGTAAGTTAATAGTCACAATAACTCTGCGAGTCGTATTACCAACTTATCATGATAATGATCTGTTCAGGGTCCTTCTTGGGGTGCCGTACTATTTGGGGGACCTAAAAAAGGACCCGAGTTTACCAACCCACCTCCCATAAATACGAGCAAAATCCTGGATCTTTAACTTAAGCCCTGAACCCGACCGGAATCCTAAACCCTAAAAGCAAAGACACTGACCCTCTGATTGCAGCAAAACTTCTTTAGGGCTTCCTTACTACAACTACAGTATCATATAACCCAAAACCCTATTCCAAGTATTAAAACTACAGTATCATATAACCCAAAACCCTATACTAATTATTAAAACTACAGTATCACATAACTCAAAACCCTACCCTAATTATTAAAACTACAGTATGATATAACCCAAAACCCTATTCTAATTATTAAGGTCCCTATTTTACAATGCATGGCAGGTCGTTGAGTCCCTTCGGCCGCTCCTGGCGCCTTCGGTGCAGGGCTTGCCGTGGCCCGGAGACTCGGAACGGACCCTGTTGTGTGGTTCTTTTAGGGTTTTGGGTTTTAGGGTTTTGGGTTTTGGGCTTCACGAAACAATGTTTATCCTGATTCTAAACTTTGCGAGGAAGTTATAGAATAAGGGGTTCGATAGGTCTTTGTTGAGGGGTTCCGGGGTTTGGAGGGTTGTGCACGGTCTTACAGATCCCTGAACCCTTAACTTACAACTGTGGCTACGCATATACTTAGAGGCCTGTTTGAATTACAGAGAACAGGAACCCACCATGTAGGTAACCGGGCAAGATACCTTGCTGCAGCGAACATCACGTCCAAAGCATACGACTCAGGCGGCTACCAGGCTTAAAGTCGTACACTCTAAACCTTAACGCGAAAAAGATTGAAGACAGCTGGACATAAAACATCAGGCTGACTATGGCACACAGCACCCGATCCCTCAACTATGCTGTTTCCTATGTTGTGAAACGATATGAGCACCCCGAAACCTCAAACCAGCACATGTCACCCAACCAAGGCCCCGAACCCTAGGTTTATTCGTAGAAATTGCCCACATGGCTGCATCTTTTTTGACCCCTGCGACCGAGGCCTAAAAACCACACCATGATAAGATAAGTTAATCTCGTCTATTCTTTTAAATTTTTAGTCCTAACTATACGTTTACCTCCTTCCGGTACAATAATTATACTATATTCCTACAGTTTCTCTATCTTACAACCATGGTGCCTCAGATGCTCAGGTACGTCTACCGGTCGCCTCCTATGGAGCGTCTAGCACCGAAGGTGGCCTTGATCTATTTAGGGTTTAGGCTTTCTGCTGTACTGTTCAAGGGTTTAGGGCCATAGGGCTTATAGGTTTAGAGGGTTTAGGTTGTAATGTTCAAGGGTTTAGTTCGGGCCGTAGGGCTCTGTGGTGCCCTGAAATCCTAAACTCCTAACCCAAAACCCCCAAACCCTCAACCCTTACCCACAACCCCAAAACACCTACGCATACCCGGAGACAAGAATTGCTGCCAAGCCACAGGAGATCTTGGATTTCACATGGCTCCTCGTGTAAAAGTTTGATGCGATAAACATGACAGTAGAGCTCAGTGACACATCAGATAAACAACGCACGGCAGAAGAGCCGGACTGCTGTGAGGCCGGCAAGCTTGGGTTTAGGATGGGTGCTGTTCTTGAATGTTCTTCGACGGGAGAGTCTGGCCATACTTATCTCGCATGGCTTCATACAGCACTGTTTTCTACCCGTCATGGTTAAGGACATATTGTTTCACTGTTGTTCAGGATGATTAAGCTCATGGTGACCACGTTTTGTCATGATTTAGATGTATATATATATACACACATGCAGATTGTTTATTTGTGGCATTTTTTATTTGTTTACGATTGTCGTCACACATTGACCGATCGCTGGTTATTTCTGATGCGATTCAACTTGGCAGCCGACGGCTATATAGGCCTAAACCCTTAAAGGAACCCTTATCCCTAAACCCTAAACCGAAACCGTATATATGCCTAAACCCTGAACCCTGAGCCTACATCTTCGTCAGAGCAGCGTTGACTCTAAGAGAATACACCGACACCTGGGGTTCAGGGTCCTGGCTTCGGGGTTTAAGGTGCCGCTGTTTTAAGTATAGAGACTTGTTTAGAGTTTACTTACAGGAAACCTTAGCCCCCTAAACCCCTAAACTCTAAAGAAACCCGGACCCCTTAACCCTGAACCCTAAACCCCTAACCATAAAGCAACTCTAATCCCCTAAACCCAAAAACCCCAACACCCCTAAACCGTTAAGAAATCCTAACCGCCTAAAAGCCAAACCCCTAAGCCCCTAAACCCCTAAACTTAATAAACCCTAGGGTTTAGGGCCCCCCTCCCAAACTGGCAGGTCACGCTTGCTGCTGCTGGCTTGGCACCCGGCGCCGTGATGCCACACACTCGGGAGCTAAGCTGAGGGTCACCTTCTTTGTAAGGGCTTCTCGTAAACCCTCAAGTGTTTTAGAAACTTTGAAGGGGCTTTGGGTTTAGGGTTCCTTTAAAGGGCGGGTTTTTAGGGTTTTGAATTCCTTTGAAGGGGCTACGGCTAAGGGTTTAGGGTGTAGGATTGATTCCCCTGCAGGGCTTCCTCGGATGGACTCTTATCTTGTGTAACTTGACCCATCCTTCAGGCGCGTATCTTGGTGTCTTCCTGCAGTCTCACCCATCGTTCAGGCGTTTGCCTAGTAGTAGAGTAGGTAACCTTTAACCTTTTGGGGTAGTATAATCCCTATATAATCCTTATATTATGAAAAAGGTTAACCTTTGGTTCCCCATGATACCCGACAAGTAGGTTTGTAACTGAGTGCATTCCTGCGGCTGGGTAGACTATTCCTTTCAGACACAAAACACTCCTTGCAGCTGGATCTGCCAGTGACGCCCTCTGGGCCGAACGCCTCCTTTAATATAGGGGCCTAAAGAATTACCTATACTATTCTGGGGGGTTCCTTATTATGATTACAGTATAGTGGGGCCCAAAACCCTATTCTAATTATTAAGACCCCTACATTAGGCATCTTGGTATCTATTCCCGGATCAATGCGGAGCGGTTCAAAGATGGCAGTCACGAGTAGGACGGAGATTCCGGTTATCAAGGAGTTGCAGCTGTGGCGAATTCAGAGCAATGGGACCTTCCTCTGGCCAATGCCGCGTCTTTCGGCCCTGTCTTCCAAGACCCGAAATGGACAGTCAGGGATGCTCTCTGCAAGAATCCGGAGAGCCGCAAAGCCACCAGATCCTGCAATCAAACTGTGGGGTGGGCCACGGTGATCCGAAACCCTACAAAATGGTCGGCCCTAGGGAGTAGTTGGAACCACGGATAGTTTTTCGGGCTAAAGGGTTTGCAGCAACCCCCTTAAACCAAAACGAACAGAAAGCAGCGCAGACGCGACGAAAACCCAGGTATCTCGGCTTTGACGATGGCGCGAAGCCACCGCCACCCTACCTTGCGCCAGGTTGCGGGTGAAGGGTTTAGGGCCTGCAGGGTTCCCAAAATCTCCAATACCCCTTAATTAAGGTATATTCCTTAAATCATAGTAGGGACCCATTTAAATTTAAGGTAAATTGCTTTATTAAGGAATAAATTAAGGGATATTGCAGTCTCTGGGTTTCTTAAAGGGCTTCCTATAAAGGCATCTAGCATCTAGCAGGGTTTCATAGGGGTTGGGGGGTCTGGGGCATACATAGCGTATCCTCAGAATCCTCCTACCTGTATCATATTATAGTGTAGAATCTGTGCATGGGACTTAAAAACTCATCTATATTATAAGTATCTCTTATGGTCAAGGCTGTCTACTGTGGGGCAATTCCCGAACAATGATTCATTGTGGGATCCCCCAGCCTAAACTGAACCGGAGATCTAAGATTGAATTGATGTTCAGCAGAATTAGGGATCCTGAACCTAGCACGCAGGTCCCTTACATACGGGATTCTTCCATCGACACACAAGGGGTGGTAAGCAAAGAACTGGCAATAGGGCTGGTTGAGAAGCATTGAACGGGTAATGTTGTGTAGGACCAGCAGCATGAAGCCCGTGTTGATCTGATATGATTGTACTCGAACCTCAAACGTTTGCAACAAGACAAGGCTGACCTGTGCCAGTGCCAGTGCCAGTGCCAGCGCAATAGGAATAACACTAAAGTAATGGTGGCAATGACGATTCGCAGAGCGGAGCAGCCATCACTGACAGGCTATTTTCACTGAAACTGTTTGATGAATGCTTCGCCTGCCTCCTGGTTCACTCAAGGCAGAAAAACCGTCTCCGAAGCCTCGAACCCCCACACTCATCCCGAACAAGAGCCCTGAAAGCAAGCTCAAGCCGTTGCAAAACTAAGAAAGCTTTACGCCCGAACCCTAAATCCTAAACCCTAAACCCTAAAGCATCCTTCCAATGCAAAAAGTAAAAGTCCCCCCCAGACACTGAACTCAGCCGGCCCTCCGTATATGGAGGTCGTAAAGGATTCTTCTGTGAATAACAATGTTTTTGTTCTGTTAAAGCATAGATGGAGAATCCATTCTCAGTTTAGTAGACCTCCATCCTGCAGTCTTACAGAAACCCAAACCCCTAAATCCTACCTAAGCCCTGAACCCTAAACCACTGCTGCTTCGGCGCGTCAGTGCCGGCTCGGGTTGATGAGGTCTCGAGAGATGCTCTTTGGCTGAATCCCGAAAACCTAGTTCTCCAATACCCAGCCGTTAGGTTCTAATAGTTCTATAGAAATTTGAAAGCTGAAGAATTTGTTTCTAAAGCCGTTTTACTTCTGAGGCTTGTTGGGTAACTAGTGAACAGACAGGACCACTGGACGGCACTTGGTTCTTTGCAGGAGAAATTCCCCTTGCTGGGAGCTTCTCTCTTCCACTGGTCCATCATTTATTTAATTTGGACTGGCTGCACGTCGTTGACAGTGATGACAGGGCTCTGGAATTCCTGGGCAATGTGCTGAAGTATGCATGCGCCTCCACTGGCACAGGGCTGCATTTGATTGCATTGCACATGACAGCTCAGGCCCGACAATTCGCCCGGATATTTCAGCTGCAAGCATACATGTAGCACCGCAGACAGCAGCAAAGAGCGGCACCACGCAGCCCCGCCGTACCAGGAACTGAGCACTGATCAGCACGAGGCCGGGGCAGGTGCCACCGTTACTGAGATGCAGGAGTCTGCATGGGGAGATGATGAACTTATTACGATGTGAATGAAACAACAAGCTGTGTGTTTTTTGCAACGTCGAGAAGCCCAAGCGTTGCTGGGAGCCGAAGCAGTGGAAAAGTGAAAACGTCATGGCGCTCCCCTGCAAACACTGCAAGCAGAGTACATCCTTGATGGTGCAGTGCAGGCAAGCATCGCTGCAAGGGCTTCGTGTTGTCATAACAAGGCTGGATTACGAGGTGACGCAGACTCTCGGAGCGCAAGACCAGCATGTTGAGACCGAACAGAGAACCTTTGGGAGCTGAACGCAGCGTCCTTGTGCCATTCACGCTGCTTCCTTGTCAGAGCCTCGTGTTTCCAAGCAACGAAAACGAATGAACATGCTGTCTGCCGCCGAAGATTTCGATGCCTACTAATTATGAGCACCCCACCTGAACCCCAAACCCTGAAACCCGAAACCCTTGAGCCCAGATTCCTAAGCTTTTAGTCCTACACCAACAACCCCGAAGCCTTAAACCCTGAAATCTTACGAACCGTGAAGTCCTACGGACTTTCAAATCCTAAACCCTGAGTCCCAAGCCCCGACTCCTAAACCGTGCAGATCTCGTTGAGCAGCTTGGGCCGTGCCGACCCGAGGAAGGGAGTCAGGGTTTAGGGTTTTGGGTTCTTTTGGATGTGTAGTCGCCGGTGATAACAGTCATTAAATGAACAACCTTGGCAATATGACCCTCAACGTATCAACAACAGGCGTGATGTCTTGCCGTTGAAGGGCTGTCGAATTTTCTCTTGCCACTTGGGTAGCAAGGATAAGACAGGTTCGCGGTCGCAACAAGTTTTTGTGCGTGGTGTTTGCTCGCTCTGTGCATAATACTTGCCAAATCAATGAACATCACGGCAGAAACAACAGTGGGATGTCATGTGTGTAGCACATGAGGACATGCATGTTTGAGCTACAAAGAAGCAGCCAAGAAATGGGAAAACGGATAAACCCGACATCAACTGTATAATATAGCATGAGCGTATTTATGTATGCATGTTTGTATGTGCGACATGCTCAGCTTTTGTTGGTTTTATATACACAGATATGTGTGCACCTACGGAGGACCGCTAGGCACGCACCGTTGAATCGATAATCGTGCGGTTCGTGGCAGCATGACCTTTTTTCACTCTGCGTTCATCAGTTGAAGGTGTCGCACAGAATCAGACGGGGTTCTGTAAAGCCCGCAACGAAGACAACAACTGCCAAGCATGCAGAGAGTTGAGTTCCGCATCCCGTGAACATGAATGTGAATCGCGAACATGTCGGAATTTTTAACCTGGCACCGGTAGTCCTACAAGCGCCATCCAAGGCACACATGATGACTAGTTAAAGATGTCTAGCTGCTAGCTGGTCTCAGCAGATAGATTGTTAGATAGGTAGTTAGTCCCTAGATAGACGGCTAGATGGTTATATGCCTAGATAGGCAGGTAGCTAGACCACTCGAAAGATAGATAAATGGATAGTTAAATGGAAAGGGATGTATAACTATATATGGATACAGATACGAGCAAAAGCTTAGATTAGATTGGTTGCTAGGTAGTTAGATAGGCAATTAGATAGGCAGGTGGATGGATGCCTCGACAGGTAGATAGATACATAGGTAGACTGATAGGTACATAGTAAGGCAAACAGACAGAAAGACAGATAGTCAGACAGATAGGTAGGTAGATGCAGATAGATAATCAGCGAGAGAAGCAGATTCATGCGAGTTTATATTTGAAGATGCATGTATGTGGGCCATCGGCAGCTGCATGTAGGAGACGGGCGTCACAGCACCGGCGAGTTTTACAGGCTCGCCATGAAGTCAATCGCAAAGTTTGGTTCTTTACGGGTTCTATAAAGGGGGTTCTAAGAGAGTTTTATGAAAGTTATTTAAGGGCTCCTTAATGCTACAATAACGCGTTCTTCAAGGGTCGTATACTTAGACCCTGAAATGTAGTACCTTTTCCGGCTGCTTATAGGATCTACTAGTACGATGGTCTAGGGTTTCCCTAAACCGCAAAAAGCCACTACATTGTAGGATCTTGGAAACTCCAGTTTCACGAACAATCCTCGAGCTCCAATCCGGCTGCCTGCAACAATCCTAAAGCTTGCCTGGGCTGTAGAAGAGAATCGTTTTTGTATTATCCTTTCTGATGTCCTTACACACTTACACACTTCCCCCCTAAGGGTAGGGTTAAACTCTAAACCCTACCTGTGACCCCAAACCATACTATTAGTAGGTTATGACCCCTTAATTAGAGGGTCGAACCCTGAAAACAGTAGGTTTTCGGACTTCCAGGTAAACCATAGCCTCTTCTTAGTAGCTGAGTGGATACACTTTACACTTTTTGGGATAGTACTACCCACTATAAAACTAAAAGTGTACACTTTTTGGGGCCTATCAACTCAGCAACTAAGTCTTAATCCTAAGCGACCCTTTCTGGCTTTTGGCACGAGTGGGGTGTAGCGTCTAGGGTGTCGGGAGTGGATGCTTCAGGATTTTGGGATTTGTGGCTTTGGTTCTAGGGTTCATCAGGGTTTAGTGCTGTTTGTCAAAAGCTGGCCGGCATTGCTGCTACGTGTAAGATTCGCACCGACCTGCTTTTGCATGAACCTTGGATATCCCGACCAACTTTCAACCCAACCCCTAAACCATCAGCGAGTGTGCGGGTTGTACATTGTTTTTGTTGGGGTCGAGGGTTTCTGGTTTAGGGTTTCGGGTTTTTAGGGTTCAGAGGTCGGTTCAGGACTTGGACTGCCATCTGCATTCAGGGTTCTTGCTTTGCCTTAAACTGTTGCGACGCCTTTGGTAGCTGTCAGTGCTAACTTTTCGGTCTCATTTAGACCCCCCCCCCCCCTTGATCCCTCCTAACGGAAGGGTTGGGAAAGCATCGACTTTTCCCTGTGAGCGTGCGCTTGCTCAGTGGACTATTCACTCCGTCCCTGCAGCGCATCCCCTCTCCGTCGGCCGAAAGGTCGTTCGCCCTGATCGTTGGAGACAGTTCCCTGGCCATCGTCCAGTGCCAGGGGGCGAGAATCGTCACAAAGCGGACCTTCCATGGTGAGTTGCAGGAGGCGCTCAAGAACGAGCCAAGGAAAACCGGCTCGGAGGTTTCCATGCTATGGGGGCAAGGCTTGGATCAAATCCACGAGAGGATCCTCACGCTGCTCCGCAAGCATGAGCCTCGTCACCCGGAAAGGTTTGACGTGTACATTTCGTGGGCTGGAAACGACGTCTACGGTAAGGCCCACAACAAGCGATGTTCAGCAGCACCATCATGAATCTTGAAGTCTTGGCCTGCCAATCCTAAGCCGCTAAACCTGAATCCTATATATGTTTCCTCTAAAGCCCAGATCCTACGTGTACCACTGTTGCAAGAAAAAACGGTACCCTCCTTATGAAGGGGCTACTCAGAAACCTAGCCGCGCAGAACATGAAAAACATATAAACTATTCGAGCCCCTTCCCTGTAGCCCTAGATGCCCCAAACCCTAAAGTCTTAAGCGCTTTAAAGTCCTAAAACCTCACCAACCCCGCAACCCTAAGACAGGCCGAACAAGCTCTTGCCCGACAGTCCCTAAAGGCTAAATCCTAAACCCTAAAGTAACCCTAAAGTAACCCTAAAGTAACCTTAAAGTAACCTTAAACCCAAAAGTAACCCTAAACCCTAAAGTAACCCTAAACTAAACCCCTAGCCCTAACGGTTTCAGGTTATCCTAACCCCCATAATCCTGTATAAACCCTAAACCCCTAAACCCCTAACCCTAAACCCTATTCCCTAAACCCCAAACCTCAAACCCTAAACTTTAAACCCTAAACCCCTATAAACCCTAAACCCCTGAACCCTATACCCTTTTCCTTTTCAGGTGAGGCCATGGGTTGGGGTGCCGGCCACCGGCTCGGCGCAGCGCCAGCGCCGTGACGCGCTCAGCGCGTTTCTGCAGGGTTTCCCACCCAAAGGCTCCATGTACTCTTATAGTACCTTTTTAGGTACTTTAAGGCTTAAGTATATACTATGGGCCAGAGATTCCGATATCCCTTAATTAAGGAATACCTAGGATTCCTTTAAGGGGTCTATCAGGGTTCCTCTAAGGGATCCTACAAGGGATCTATAAGGTTTTGGGATTCGGGCTCCCAGAGACTATCCCTTAATTAAGAAAAATGCCCAAAAGAGTTCCTTAAGGGCGCCTGAAAGGGATCTGTAAGGGTTCTATAAGGGAATTAAGGAATATACCTTAAATCATGTCAGGGATCCTTGTATAATTTAGGGCATATTCCTTAATTCAGGGATATTGGAGTCTCTATGGTCAACGTCATTGTCTACAAGTTCTTTTTGTTTGGATATTGGAGTCTCTAGGTTCTATAGCCCCAAGGGTCCAAGTACTTAATAGTCATATACTCTCCCAAGTGCTAACCTACATACCAACTACCCTAAACTCGAGTACCTAATTATTGAGGCCTTAGGACCCTTGAGGTAGTTGTGTTTTCTTTGGTTGTAACGGTTCACACTAAGATGTTACGGAGTTCTAAACTGGTTCTGCGATGATTTGTTAAAGCCTTAACCCTAGACCTGAAAATGTCCCTGCGAAACCTAAGCCCCAATTCCGAAAAGAAAAACCCTATGAGAACCCTACCACTGCAGTTGCACCTTCATAGCCGTAAGCCTAAATCATAAACAAACCCTAAACCCTAAACCCTAAACCCCCTACAAATGCAGCGTACAACAAAACACACTGAGGAAGGCAGCGGCTGCTCCATCCGAAGCGGCGCCAGCGGGCGAAAGCTCGGGGCCCAGGTTGTACCGGAGTTTCGGGCTTAGGGTTTAGGGTTTACAGAAGAAATTGGGTGTACCGGCACCCCCGAGGTACCCTTTTATAGAGCCCTTACAGTCCTTCATAGTGGGTATTTAGGGTATAATAGAGTAGTCGGGGGGTGCTGGTAGGGTTTAGGGTTTAGGCGAGTTGTACTGGTATTTGTTTTCATTGGGTGACTCTAAAGGTCTGTTTGAGGGTTTTGCACGGGTGTCAGTGTGTAGTTCCTGGGGGGGAGGGGGGTTCAGGGTTTTTGTGGCTTTAGGGGTTTGGGATTCCGGATGAATTCTTGAAAGGTCCCGTTGTTTAAACTAAGTAGAGTAGGTCGTCACAGCTCCGCCGAGAACAGCCCGGCAGAAGCGTGGGGTTTCAAGCCTCTTTATTTCACGGCTTCCTGTCCCTACCCTAAACCTGTAACCCGTAATCCCTGAACCCTATCCTAGCCCTAAACCTTCAACCCCGATCCTCAATCCCAAAGACTCCAAGATCCCTTAATTAAGGAATATGCCTTAAATCATATTAGGGGTCCTACTATAATTTAAGGTATATTCCTTAACTCCCTTATAGAATCCTTATAGATCCCTTTAAGGAACCCCTTTAAAGAACCCTTAGGTATACTCCTTAATGAAGGGATATTGGAGTCTCTGGGATGCCTGCAGGCTTTGCAAGGAGGACTTTGGTTCGGTTTTGCGGGTTAGGGTTTAGGGTTTAGGGCAAAGCTCCCGCGAGGCGCAGCGCCACCTGCAGATGTCAGTGCCCCAGCAAACCAGCACCCCCCCAAGTAGCCTTTAATGGAGCCCTTATAATCGTGGGTAGTTAGGGTTTAGGTTTAAGGGCCCTTATAATAGTGGGTATTTAGGGTTTAGGGCTGAGGGCCCTTTATAATGGAGGGCAGTCGGGGGGTGCTGGAAGGGTTCAGGGTTTCGGGTTGTATGGTCCAGCATGTGTGCTTTAATGTGTTTTCGATTGCGCTTACCTTGTTTTCTTGCTACAGGGACTGAAGTCCAAAGGGAGCCGTAAAATACGTCGTCCAATCATGTAAATCGAAGCGCAAATCGCTACACGCTAAACCCTAATGCTCTAAACCCATAAACCCTCCTAAACCTTACAAACTCTGAAGCCTAAACCCTAGACCAACCGCAGGCTGGAGCACAGGTCGTAAGTCTCAAGCCCCAAGCCAGTCAAACCATCCATCTTTCGGTGTACCTGTAAACGTACCTGTAAAGGCGTCCATTTAAGGCTTGCTTTGTGAGTGTGTGCTTTATAGGGTTTCAGTGGGGCACCTGTACCAAGCGAACCTGTAGCCGCTGTAGCTCCGCAGACCGCGGGTTCTACTCTACCGCAACGCGCCGCAATCTCGAGTCTAGCCCTAAGGGTCCAAAGGACCCAATGATTAGGTACTCGGTTTTAGGATAGTAGTTATGTAGGTTACTATTTTGGGGAGTATATGATAATTAGGTACTTGGACCCTTCGGGTAGGGGTTTAGAGTCCAGGATTTGCGTTTCACTCCAAGTGTGAAGTTGTGATTCTGATCTCGGAACAATGCCATGTCTAAGAAGCTGATGAAGGACATGATGATGACGACAAGGAGGAAGACTTTTCGACTATGCTACTAGTATGACTTTGCATTTTGGGTTTCAGAGCCGGGCCTTTGAGTTTGGAGAAGCTGCCTGCGTCAGGAGGGCTGACTTCAGGCCACCAAGAGCACATCTGAGCAGAGTAGCCCAGCCGAATAGTCGTGGCAACACTTTGCTATTGTTGACGGAATAGCCGCGATACAGGGTTTTCGCATGCTTATGCCATAGAGTTTTTTCGCCGGCTTCATGGTCACTGCCGCCATCAAAGACAACATCATCATCACCACCATCGCCACTCCGGCTTGCATCCCACCCCCACTCCCGCGACCCACACCCTTACCACGCCCCCACCATTGCCACCACTAATCTCACGGGTGCCGATATTACTCAATGCCAGCATCGCTGCAATACTAGTCCTCAAGTCTTTAGCCTCATCATGGCTATCTTCATTGCCAACCGTCTAGTTCTGACTCTGGCAATGACCATCGCCGACCTGCTCTAGAGGCTCTGGGGTTCCGAGTGAGACACACACATCTGACGAGCTAGAAATAGAAATAGGGCCCCCTCCTGCGACAACTGACCAATTCTACCATAATATAGCCCAAAGCGCTATGCCGATAATAGCAACAAGAGCAATCGCAGAAATAGTAATAGCAATAGTAACAGTAGCAGTGATAATGCTGCTGCTGATGATGATTATTATTACGAGTATTTCTGCTACTGTTTCTAGTAGTAATAATAGAGCGACACATTGACCCAGCATGTCCTTCAGCTTTGCTTCTCCAGTCCTGTGTATTGTTGCTCGTCGACATGAGCCCTTTAAGTATCTTTCTGAGACTACAACGGCGCAAGAGGTCACACTCAAGGTTATTGCCCTTATAAGATGTGAGCATAAGTGTTGCCAGTAGCTCGTTCCACTTTCCTAGCAGATAGCCTCACCGATTTGCTGGGTGTCGCCACCTGCCTACCGTTGGGTGAGGCTGTGAAGCGCGTGGACAGGGAGTGCTTCGAACTCACTCCACAAAATACTCGCGACGCAGGGCTTGGGCTCGCATGACATACCTAGGCCCTCCAGCACAAAGGTGGGAGAGCAAAAGCCTCAAATCCTAAACCCTAAACCCCTAAACCCCTATACCCTAAACCCTAAACCCTATAAACCCTACCAAAAAGCTTTTGCAGCTTGACGCCGCCACCTTATAACCTTGAGTCTCCACAAACCCTAAGACTCCAGGATCCCTGAATTAAGGAGTTTACCTTAAGTTATACTAGGATCCCTAATATGAGTTTAAAGGAATATTCCTTAATTGAGGGATCTTTGAGTTCTTGTGAACCCCATGAAGATGATATAGTTCGCGTTTATGGCCATCCCTAAACGTTTCCCTTGTCTTCTACGGACTAGAACGAGCGCGTTCAGGTGTGGCTTTCTCGTGCCCCTCATCTCATTCCTAAACCCTACCTTATCCCTCAACACCCACTATTTGAAGGTCTTACAGAAAATATCACGATAAGGAACCCTCGAAATTTGGGTTTTCTAGGGTCACCGAACCCTTGAGTCCTCACTGCTCTAAAACACAGAGAAGGTGAGAAGGACTTAAGGACTCGGCTCTCGACTAACCCAACCTTTCCAAAATCCGTTATTTAAGGAATATACCTTAAATCATCTAAGTGGTCCTACTAAGATTTGAGGTATATTCCTTAAATTGAGGAAGTAGGAAGGTCTGGGAATATAGGGGCCGGAATATTGCCGATCACACTGATAGAATGATAGACCCCAAAACCGTATTCTAGTGATAAGGCCTTTACCCAAAGGATCCATGTACCCAAATAACATATGCTCTGGCCCCAAAGTGCCTATATATAGGGACTACTTTAAGGCCAAAGTGTATACTATTTGGGAGTTTCCAGAAATTAGGGGTACCGTATTTTGGGGTGCTTATAATAAGGATCCTTCTATTTAGGGTACTATATTAGGGTCCCCTATTTTCGGAAACCCCCACATGGACCGAGGCTGATGTATGTAGTTATACGATTTACACATGAGGATCCCAGAGCCCTTCAAAGAACCCCTTTACTTGGAGGCCCTTTTGACTTAGTAAGTAGGGTTAGTAAGGTGGGTTATGGGGGATTGTAAAATGGTTTCTAGGGGATACTAAGTAGACTTACTAAGTCAAAAGGGCCTCCAAGTAGGAACTGTAGAAGCAACCCTTGAAAGAACTCCTAGAAGGAAGCTTTAGGGACTCCATGTAGCCCTAAGGCTCCATGTGCCGTTTAGTATAGAGTTAGGCCGTAAAGTACCAACACAAAAGAGCCCCTTCAAGGCTGAAGTACATACTATTCCTGATGAACACAAAATGCTTCAAGACTTCCGGGTTTAGGGTTTTAGGGTGCAGGCAGGGTTTAGGGTCGCTCCTCTTCGCCATGAGCCCTCAACCTATCCTTGAAGAGCATCTTCTCAATATCGAGGGGCTCAAGGCAGAATCCAAGGAGTTTTAGCCTGGATTGTTCGAGAGCCTGGGATTGATTTTCTCCTGCCCTTTGGTGGAGGGCCTTCTAAGCGGTTACAGAGGTCTAGGGTTCAGGGTTTGGAGCGGAGGTTCGTGGTTGCAAGAGGGGTTCGGATTTCCATGCTGTCTTGAGCGACCAAGTATGTTTTTCAGATCAGCATCGAAACCCAAACCCCAAAGCCCTAAACCCTTATACACACCAAACCAAGAAGTGTTTGGGGTATCGGTCGGAGCCGCAGAGTTCCGTACATGCGGAAGTGATGGGCATGATGGTGTTTGAGGGGAGGCCTTCCTGCTCACCGCTGCTTGTACTGGGTGCCGTGGCCTATGGCATCCTGATCAGCAGCCCGGCTTATAGCTCAGCTATGGAGTCTAATTGGCGTTTTAGTGTTCAGGTTTGGAGTACCCTAAACCCTAAGGCCTAAACCCTAGAACCTAAGCCCCAAACGCCCAAATCGAAACCATAACCCCCAAACCTTAAACCCTAAACCCTTAAGGTTCAGAATCGGAGTTCGGAGCTCAGGGTTTCAGAGTTCAGGGTTTAGGGTTTATGGCCCTGCGGAACATGGCATCGGAGGCTTGGTTAGGGTCATCCGCCTAGGATGCAGGGTTTTAGGGTTGATGCTGCAAGGTTGTATACATAGTCGGTTAAACCGAACGTGCGTTTTGGATGTCGAAATTGCTTAGGGTTTTAGGTTCACATTTTAGGTCTAGGTTCTACAGTTTAGGTCTAATTATGGTTTAGGTTGTTGTTTTGGCAGGTGTTGACGGGTTAGCGTTGGGGTGTAAGTACCTGTATAGCTGTGGATATGTATGGATGCTAACAGTCATATACGAAGTACGAAACCAGTTCTTACGAGGTGTTGCACGAAGTCTGTTTGCAATTTACAAATAGCAATGGGTTAGTGTTTCGGTTTGGGTACTTGTGACTGCGGTTATGTATGGATGCTAACAGGCATGTACGAAGTACGAAGCCAATTTTACCCATACAAGGTGTTGCACGAAGTCTACTTACAAATAGCCATGAACAATATGTAGGAGAAAACCGATGCAGTAAATTCCGATTGAGCCGCAAGGAAAAATTGGCATCACGCCTGGCTTCAATACTCTTGGGAGGAGGTGCCAGAAGCCTGGCTCCAGCTCGACCTATAGCAGCGTTTGAGGCCGGGGCCGTTGTATGAGAAGCTCAATTTGGCCGAACCATCGTCGTTAATGTTAAGCCTTAAGCTACAATCCCAAACCCCTAAACCCTAAACCCAAACCCCTAAACCCTGGACCCTAAGCCCTAAACCTAAACCCCTAAACCCCAAACCCTATTACATGTGTTCGGGTTGGGGTTCAGGACCTCGTGAGCAAGCCCTACAACCCCAAACACTGTGAATCCACGGTCCTCCGCTGCTTCGGTTATGTGGCCTCCTAGAAAGGGGGTTTAGGGTTTAGGGCCCCGCCTGACCCTTGTGAAGCTTCTTCGTAACTGCTCGTTGCAAGACTGAGCCCTGGAAAACTGCCTGCTCTGCTGCAGGCAAAACCGGCGGTGAACTGGCTGTCCGACCAGTCGTCACCAGGTGTCAAGAGACAGTTCCTTGAAGCCACCCTGGTGTGCCTGGTGGCCCTAGAGTCCACCGGCTTCTTGCACGACCTTGGTGCAAACAATTTGGCCATCAGGGAGGTAGTTGATCTACCGTCCTTCTACGACCTCGGGTCATGGTGCCAAGGAAAGCCCTTCTCCTTGTTCGGCCACTGGCAGCTGTATACAGACTATGCTCCCTTTGAGCTACCACGGAGCTCGGGAGCAGTGGGCCCTAAGCAGGTTTCCCCTGGAGTCGGTGGTAAGAAATGTGCCCCACCCTAGTAGTAGAGTAGGTAACCTTTAACCTTTTGGGGTCGTACAATCCCACCCCTATATAATCCTTATATTATGAAAAAGGTTAACCTTGGGTTCCCCATGATACCCGACAAGTATAGGCCACCATACCGAGAAGGCTTGGGTTCTTGATGAGGAATTCAGTCTAAGTTATAGTCGTCAAACCATATTATTCATCACAGAGCCCCGTTCTGCTAACTTAATGAATTTGCCATCATTAAACTAATTAAACTAAAACGCCTTAGCCCAAAACCCGAGACCCAAAACCCGAAAGTAACCTGCTTAATTTTTCAAGATCTGAGAAGCCCAGAGACTCCAATATCCCTTAATTAAAAAGGGTTCCTTAAATCAGATCAGGGATCTGACTATAATTTAAAGTAAGGTATATTCCGTAGTTTTAGGGGTATTGGAGTCTCCCCTTCGGTAATTTAGGGTTCAGAGTTGTTTTGGCCTTCGGAGCTCATCGTCGCTCTGAAGTCTTAGAGGTTTTAGAGGCTTAGGGTTTAGTGAAACGGGAGACGCTCGCAGGTGGTCATCACAGCGTTTGCCCCTGCGAGAGATAGGGCTGATCCCCTCTATCAGGCCAGCTTGTTCAGGGATTGTTCTTCTAGTTACCCTGACCTCTGAAGGATAATCTTCATGACTAAACCCCTAAACCCTATAAACCCTAAAGTTAGAACCTGGCTAGGGTGTAACGTTGGGCGGCTTGGGAGTTCAGGTTCCAGCGTCTCGGGGTTTAGGGTTCAGGTTCCGGCGCCTTGGTCTAAGCCATTTACAGGTGGGTAGTTATTAGGTGGGTAGTTTCCCATAAGCCTCCCTTACCACTCCTATAAGGTAAAGGGGGTCTTATGGGAGTACTGTGGAAGAAGAACTACCCACCTGTAAGGGGCTTCTACTTGGGGTGTTATGGCGCCTTCTGCGGTCAGGGGGCACGCGGCACGCAAGCAACAGCCACCAAGCCTCCACCACGGGCACCATCATCATCGCCGAGTGCCGCTGCCGCCACCACCGACACCACCAACAAGAAAAACAACGACTACCCAGAGGGTCCATATATACTACCATTATGGAATTAGGTCCCAAAAGACCATCCCCATTATGGTTTTTGGGACCTAATCCCACAATAGTAGTGTATATGGACCCTCTGGGCTACTGTTTCTTCCTGGCCCGCTGCCCTAGCCCGCATCCGAGTATACATATCGGAACCCAAGCCTAAGACCGGAGTTTCAGGATTCAGGGCGTAGGGTGTGCGTAAATGGGTGGTTGTCAATATTAGGGTCCCTTTTTGGGTTCTTATTATACAATACGGCACCTACTATTTAGGGTTCCCAAAAAGGGACCATAATTTTAACAACCACCCAAATAGACCGGAGTGTTGCCCTATGAGCCTGCTCTCAGATCTTCAACGGACAGGAGTGGGCAGCTGCCTTGGCAGTGCCATCAATCCGAGCACAGCTGAAGCGGTCGAGTGAAGGCGGGGACCCTTCAGAATGTAGGATTTCTGTATTAGGAATTACTACTAAATTCTGGGAAATATCCCCCATAACTCATAACAATACCTAGGACCCTTTGGGCTTTACCCCTGGCTGTGTAGGACAGATAACTCGGATCTCAAAATAGACTACAGGGTGTACTGGAAGCATGAGGGTAGGAGGATTCAGACCTGATTAGGCCTTGCGTTGTGTTTTGACTGGAGTTTTGGCATAGAGCCCTCTGAAGACAGCGATGCGGATGTTCTCAGCCTCCTGCAGAGAGGGCTTGCTTAATAAAGGCTCGTTGTTATTCCTCACTGGATGTTGGCACAGAATCTACCATGTATAGTAATATACTGTAGAGACCCGCTTAGGGTACTGATTCCCTCATATGGGTAGTTCTCTAAGTTAGGGTCCTTGTTTATTTATTTCTAAGGGTCCCTACACGGCCGCCAGAGACCCCCAACATCCCTACATTACGGAGTATACCTTAAATGATAGTAGGATCCCAGGAGAGATGTTGGAGTCTCTGGGCACTGCAAACTTGTTGTTGCTGCAATCCGCATTAAGGCTTTGTCGTGACCTGGGGTCGGGGTGCTTTGGTGGAAGGAGCAGTGTTGCTGCACAGGATCAGCTGACTGTGCAGCAGATTCAAGCCTCCTTCAGAGCGTTTTTGTGATTGGTGTGATGCTGACTCTGACGATGATGCTGGTTGTCATGCTGTGCAGCATTAGCTGAAGATTGCTTGGTGATGAGCCTGTCATGAGCCGAAGAGATGCTCGCAGCGACGGTGAATGTAGTGGTGCGATGCCCTGGGTCATGTCGTGAGAGAAGTGCCGTGCCCAAGAGAATTTGCAAGTATCCCTGGCGGTGTTTCGCATCCATTCTGGGCAGCGCAACCTGATAATGCATAGAGTCGTGCAGGACCAGCTGAATGTGCTACAATGCATTTGTCGATAGCACAGAAAAGCTTGGATCAAATTCCTCTAATCCCCACACCTTGAACCCCAAAGACCTTGCACAAACAATGCCATTGAAGCCTTCTCCCTAAGGCTCCATGTACCCCTATAGTATATACTTAGGCCTCAAAGTACCTATATAGGGACCCCTTTAAGGCTTAAGTATCTACTATAAGGGTACATGGAGCCTTTGGGTCTAGAACCCCGACATACCGAACCCTGGAACCCCTGTGCTGCGAGGCCCAGACCCTGAATCCTACAACCCGTTCATCTAATTACTAAGGCGCCTATATGGGGGTTTCCGAAAATTAGGGGTACCTTACTTTGGGGTCCTTTTTATAAAGATCCTACTTTTTAGGGTACTATATTACGGTCCCCTATTTTCGGAAATTCCCATATTACCGACGCCCTAGACCGTACTGTCCTGTCAGCCTGTCAGGTTTGTATGGTTCACCTGGTTTCAGCCTCAAGCGAGAGCGCTGGGAAGGCCGGATGCGCACCCTCAGCTCCTAAACCCTATACTAAGCGTCCGGGAACCCCTGTAAGGTCCTAATATGGATTGATTAGGTACAGAGACCCTGAGGGTAAATTGTCCCACCAAGCTTATACTGGTCTAACAAGGGGTAAGGCAGGCGTCCGGTATCGCGAAAGTCTGTGCCATTTCTTCTCCAGCCTTGCGTTTTCTTTCGCCAGGTGGAGGCCAAGCAACTGACCTCTTACATAGGGTTTAGGGTATAGGGTGCGATGCCGACAGTTCCTCGGGTCGAGAGGTCATACATCGCTGGGGCAGCACAGCAAAAGATGATTGTGGACCGAGCGTGGCAGATGGCTCCTGGCAGGCACCATTTGAGCAGGACTGACTGATGCGAATCTCCTGCAGTGGCAGCCACCTTACTTCTCAACGGGGTATGGGACTTAGTAACTACGGCTATGAACAAGGTATGATAAGATATGTACATATATTTACTTCCAGCCCCCAGGTCTTCCCAGTATTCTTGTTGTAAGACGGAGTTATTGATTGAAACTAGGAGCGGATTTTTGTTAAGGGGGGTCATCGGACAGCGTTGTTTGTTTGATTTGATGGTGCATCGACAAAGTAATCTAGGAACCAGAATATAATGGTAGCAGAAATGATTACTGGCTTCTTCTTCCATGATTAGTATATGTATCCCAGAAAACTATGCTCATTGCTAAGGCCCCTACATTACGCGAGGTAGAGCCTCAACCCTAATTCCGATACCGATCCAGGATCTAGGTTTGCACCTACTGTGGGGGCTTTGGTAATTAGAGAAGGGTTTTGGGACCCATTATAGAATAATCCTAATAAGGAACCCCCCAAATAATATTATAGGTAATTATTAAGGTCCCTATATTATGTACCAGTCTGTGTACGGACTTAAAGGTATTGGAGACTCCTAAACCCTAAAACCTATAGATTCCTTAGAGGAACCCTAAGTATTCCTTCTCTGGGTTGTTCAGAGATGAAGCTGACCGGATGTCGAGCTCACTTTTGCTGGGGTCTTCTACGATGAATTCGATAAAGGTTGCGGTTTAGGATTTAGGGTTTAGGGTGTAGAGTAAACCCCCCAACTACCCTCAAATATACCCTAAATACCCATTACTAATGGCCATAAGGGTTCTATTAAAGGGTACTTGGGGTGCTGGATGTCCCAAGGGCTTCTATAAGGTTTGTATAAGGGTTGATTTCGCGGTTATAAGATAGGGGCAGACGTGGAACGAGCTTTATATGGATTCAAACACCGGGGCATCAAACCGAATACGGACGGCATATACATGGGTGGTTGTCAAAATTCTGGTCCCTGTTTGGGTACCCTAAATAATAGGTGCCGCATTATAATAGGGACCCAAACAGGGACCATAATTTTGACAACCACCCGACATGACAGCATCCCCATCATGCCCTAAACCCTAAACCCTAAACCCATCATGACTTTTGAGGAGCTGGCTGGGTGCCCCAAAGCCATAAAGAAGGACGGCTGAGTCCCTTAGGAATTGCCTTGATGGCTTCCCAGAGACTCCAATATCCCTTAATTAAGGAATCTATAAGGGTTCCTATAAGGGGTCTGTAGGGGTTAGGGTTTAGAAGATTCTAACATCCCTCAATTAAAGAATATACCTTAAATTGTACTAGGATCCCTAATATGATTTGCGGAATATCCTTAATTAAGGGATAATGGAGTCTCTGGGTGGGTCTTGGGTTTTCAACGTGCCGACAGGCACACTACCAGTAATCAGTGTACTCGGAGGTTCATTGGACTTAGTAAGTACAGTTAGAAGTACCTTAACTGGGGATATAAGTAGTTATATAAGTATTGTTACCTTATTTGTGACCCAGTTCCTAAGTCCCATGAACCTTTAAGTACCCTGGACCTTGCATGAAAAAGGACTGAGGGCCCAGAAGGGCCACCCTGAAAGGGCAAACCTCCTGAAATCCCGGACCCCCCACCCCCGCCCCAGCAAACAAAAAGAAGAGCCTAAATCCCTAAAACCCCTAAACGATCAAACCCTAAACCAGCTTGAAACTTGACCAGGTCAGAACTGCAGCAACTTGAGTCCGAGCAGAGTGGGCCAGAGTCCAACCATAGCGGGCTGGTACCAAGGCAGCGGCAACGAGCTCAGATTTCCCCTCACCTTAACAAAAGGTATTAATCCAGGGTTTGAGGCTCTGTCCTTACACAAGCAGCATTCCCCAATGTGGGTCTTGAGTAAGCTTCGGAACCTGCTGCGGTATCGGCGGCATGTCGTCTTGCCCCAACGCTGCGCGGCCCAAAGGCCCAAAGCATCGGAGGCGTCGAAGTTGCGAGGCCTCTGATACAGCTGAGAAGCTTCGTCCCGAGTCCACGTGTCATGGCTGCCGCTTGCCAGGACGATTCCTGCTTGCGAGGGCGACGTCTTCCCAATGAAGCCCAGTTAGTAAGGAGAGATCTTACAAGGGAACACGGCCGTGCACCTGGCCCGGAAGCGCCCGTCCGGATGCCACCTGCCTTCGATGCTGCCAGGCAGGTAGTGCGGCCAGACTGCTGACAGTAGCCCTTCGTTGGCCAGCGTTTCGTGCACCTCGTGTCCTGGGCTTGAAAGATTTGTCGTGGGCTCTTCGGCTGGAGCTTGAGCGATTGAATCCCGTCGTCAGCAGCCAACCTAGACGACTGCAGAAGCTCATGGCCCCTTGATCTTGTCACTTTGCCGTCCTCGTTGTGGCGTCGCAAACTCGGGTTCATCAGCCCCTGCCTCTGTCTGCCTCGGATGCATCAGGTCGATTTTCAAGCATTCGACAGGCGACCTGCATGCAGACAACTGCTTCATCGACTGGGGCAGATCAGCAATAGCAGACGTTTAAGTTTCCAGACCCCTTCCCAGAGGCTTAAATGCACCTGAATCTCTGCGATACCTGCACTTGAAAAGTTGTGTTTGTTTGTCGGGCATTCCCCTCGTGAAGCCCGAGACTACTTGTGCACAGCACCTCGTTTTTCGGGCTCCTTCTTGATCCATTGCAGCGGAATGCATGGGGAGACCTGTAAGATTCTGTAGACTTGCTACTTGCTGCTGCCTTGCGACGCTCAAAGCCCGGACGTCCCGTCCAGCAGGTTCGGAAGCTGTTGAGCTTGGAGGGGGATTTCGAGGTTCTCTCCTTTTGGAGCATGCTGCCCTAGGTCCCTAGGTTTCGAATCGCAGAAGCCTTTAAATGCTGTTGATCAGACCGCTCGTTTGGGATGAGCTGGTCGATGTTGGAGAGCAGCTGTCAAAGCAGGTGAAGATGGAAGTGGAGTCTCTTCGAGACCTCTTCTGAAGTTCTTGTGCGCACAACCAGCAGATCGCGAGGACTTCAACTTCGTCCAGGTCTTCCGAGGCAACTTCAGCTCAGCAGNAGGTGAAGATGGAAGTGGAGTCTCTTCGAGACCTCTTCTGAAGTTCTTGTGCGCACAACCAGCAGATCGCGAGGACTTCAACTTCGTCCAGGTCTTCCGAGGCAACTTCAGCTCAGCAGGTGAAGGAAGCGACTTTTTCAGCAGCGTCGAGAACTTCTCTCGTGCAGCCTGGTGCTTGCATCTAGAGCCACTGCGAAGTTAAAGCCGCACACTCTGCAAAAGGCTTCCTGATGCCGAGCTTCTCTACACCTCGCCGTCGTTCATACAGTTTCGGAGCATCCTTTTCCATTCGTGGTGTCCCTCTTGTGTGCCCTACCTCGGCCTAAGTGTGCAGACGTGTGCGGAGGCAGTTGTAGAGTTTAAAGGTATTACCAGGGTTCGGGGGCGCGAGAGTTTGGAGGCTTAGATAAGGGTCTCTGTATGGGAGCCCTTCTTGCAGGAAACCATGCATGAACCTAAACAGTCGGAGCAGTGTGCGAGCTTGTGNATTACCAGGGTTCGGGGGCGCGAGAGTTTGGAGGCTTAGATAAGGGTCTCTGTATGGGAGCCCTTCTTGCAGGAAACCATGCATGAACCTAAACAGTCGGAGCAGTGTGCGAGCTTGTGTTTCCTCACAGCAGCCTTTTGGAATTCTTGCCGCAGGAAGGTTTCAAGCGGCACCCCATGACATAGGCCCTTGACGGCACATGTGCATTCTCGAGGCTCGAGGGCTGAATTGTGTCAGCTTCCAGCAGGTTCCGGGGCAAGACAGCTCAGGCGTGAACCAACTCGAAAAGGCCCGCTGGTGTACTTGGCAAGCTCCATCCTCTCCAGTTTCGACGACTTTCAAGATGTTTGTTTGGGCAAAGTCTGAGGAAGGAGGAGCACAACAACCCACAGCCGGTGACTGAGAACAGCGCTTGTTCGGAAAGGACCGGTCTTAGCAGGTTCCTTGTGCACAGACGCACTTGGCGGGCCTGGTTGCAACGGCTTTCGAAGTGGGATGGATCTATGACGGGATTGGGGCGCCCTCTCCAGTGACCATTCTGTTTGCACGGAAGCTCCAGTGCAGTAGCCTTTTGGCACAGGAGTATGGNCTGGTTGCAACGGCTTTCGAAGTGGGATGGATCTATGACGGGATTGGGGCGCCCTCTCCAGTGACCATTCTGTTTGCACGGAAGCTCCAGTGCAGTAGCCTTTTGGCACAGGAGTATGGAGAGAGGTGCAGAGTCGAGCATCCAGCTGAAAGCATATAAGCTGTCCGACAACATTCCGCAGCGATGCATGCACGGTCTTCTGCCGGTATCTGTCGAGCATGCCGTATTCAGGAATGGGAAGCAGGATGGATGCCGGTGCAGCCGTTTTATCGGTGAGGATGTCTGTTGCCCGTCTCTGGAGGATGGTTTGGGCCCAAGATGCGGCTGAGGACGCCGGGCGAGGACCCCATCTACCGTCCTCTGGGTTTTCAAAGCAGGAGCTCCGGTTCAGATGGACCGGCCCCAAAAAGCAGCACCCGAAGGCAAAGAGCTCGACACAAAATCGCCAAAGCCTGCTGAGTGGCATTCGTCAGGCCCGTGCCGGGTGAGGTGCAAGGTTTGCCGAGGACACAGTGTTATGTTCTTGACGGCGGCAGATCTCGAGTCGTCGAGGCAGTATACGAGAGGGCAACATGTCACTTCGGCATGAAGCCTTGCAATGTGTTCCGTCACCCTCTTCTCAGCAGCTGGGAAGCAAGTCGCGATCCTTGCCCGTGCCAATCGCATGACGGCAACCTGCAATCCTATGACAGCTAAAAAACCTAACATTTCCTAACCCAGTACGAGCAGTCCTCCATGAAGGGGCTTCGCCTTCTCCATGTTCGTGAAGCCCACATGTTGAGGGGCTCAGGTCTTGAGAGTTCCCTTCAAGTTCAGAGGGGTTGAGGACTGACACCTTTCGACTTCGGACACAAAACAGAGGACAACTCCCAAGGTGACCATTTTCATTGAAGGGTCGGAACAAACGAAAGCAACTGCAAGCAAGCCGCCAGAAGTCAGTGCTTCAGGCGCTTTCAAGTGCTGAGCCTCTCCTGCTTGCACATGGCACTTTCGATGATTCTGGCACTCCCATGGACGTCCGTTGGTCTATGCGACCCCCTTGTCTCTTTTCTACAAATCTCCAGACCTAAAGCCAGAGCCTCTGAACTCTCGACAGAACTCTCGCCGCTCCGGTCTCTCAGAGCCAGCGAGGCTGGGATAGGAGCCAAATGCTGCGTGTAAAGCGGCAGCAGAAGAGCCCTCCCAAAGAGTGTTCCGGGGTTCGGGCCAGGGCGCATGGGGTGTCACCGTGTGCCTCTTTCAGCCATCAACTAAGAACCTTTTCATCTGCGCCACCTTTGCCTTGGCGTCATGGGAGGCTCTGAACGCGCCATGCTCGATAAGCCTATCGGTGCTATACTACAGGGCGATGCCCATTGGTTTGACTTCTTGTGATTGCCCTTTCGTCACATTGACATGCAGGCCTTGACGCCAAAATGCATTAGCATCTCAGGTGCAAGCGGTCCTTTCTTTCAGCAGTCTTGCTGCCTCCAGTCATGTCTTCCGCACCCCATCTTCGAGCAGCAGAAGCATCTTGGAGTGTCGGTGCATCGACATGTGGATCTCTCCTGGCAAGCTGCAGTTCGTGTCTATCCCACAACTTTCGCGCCTGTGCGACGAGTTGATCGTGCTGTAGCCGAGGATGATGCGATCACAATGCAAGAGCTTTGTGGGTTTAGGGGTTTGGGTTTATGGGGTTTAGTGTTTCGACTCCTTCCTGCGGCCTTTTCCCGATACCGATTTCTGAGCCCATGATCCGATGTGTAAGGCTTGCAAAACCCCCTAAAGCCTCTCATGCTCCTTTGCGCGTGCAAAGTCTTCCAGCCCAGTGTTTCGGTTCAGCTCTACAGGCAGCCATGAGAGGTAGCAGTGACTCGCTGTTGGTCGCTACGAACTGAGGCCAAGCACCAGCTCGCTTTGATGATGAGTGCTGCCATGAGCGGGTTCCTTGTCGGATCATGAAACCTATATCCCTGCAGCATCTGTGAAGCCAGGACACCGGGGCCATGGAAGGTGCTTCAGCCCTCTACCTTCCTTGGCACTTCGCTCCTAGCTTCTTCCATCTTCTACCTCGTGGGTAGCATAGGACAGCATCCTCCCAGTCTTTATAGTAACCCCAAGGAAGTTGGAAACCGGATTAAGGACAATTAGTGCTGGGATTCCTGGTACATGACTCTTAAGGATTCAGGCTGTTGGGTTTCCAACTTTTGGGCTTCTACTGTACGATCCATGCTTGTCGTCTCCTTTTGGCGACGTGGACTTGGCAAGTTCGTTTGCCCTGCCCTGAGCGACAGACTTAGAGTGCAGCAGGTTGCTCACCCTGCCGGCAGGCTTTTGTCATGGGCCCCTGGCCCTGTAAGAGTCAGAGGGCTCTCCAAGCCCACGGTGCTGAACATCCCACAAGGCCCGAGGAAGTCTCTCCTCATGCAGCTGAAGTATTTGGGTCCGCCATGCGCTCTGGAATGGAGCCCCGTTGCAGCATTCGAAGAAGATTCAGCGTGCTCGTGGGGTTCTCGGTTCCTACTCTGCCCGTATGAATTGAATGGCGGCTCTTCTTGTTCAAATCTGCTCCCGGAAGCGAACCCTTGTCCAGCTCGAGGCTGTCTCCCTGGCACATGGGCCTTGCATGGGATCCCAAAACCTACCGTTTTCAGGGTTCTATCCTCTAAATAAGGGGTCATAACCGACCGTTTTGTAGGGTTTGCCCTCAGCGCACCGGAGTCTATTCAATCAATCCTCAGAGTCTTCAATCCCCGCAGCACGTGGGAGTCCATCCAATGGAAACACCAAGTTCCAAGACCCCAGAGTAATAATCGAAGCTTGCAGATATCAGCAAGATTGCAACAGGGGCGCTAAAGCAGAAGATTTCTCACATGAACATGTCCAGTACCGCCGGTTGCTTGGCTGGATCTCTGACATCCCCTGACATCGCATCGCCCAGCGTGCAAACCCGCTTAGTTCGAACTGCCATGCCTTCCGGGTTAGGACTGGGACCTGGATTTGATTCATTTAGGGTGGCTTAGCATGATGCCATGTCAACACGGTAGAGGCGCGCTCGATTCTGTCCTTTTTGGCAAATCCCTTCGTTTCCTGTATCCTGGAGCCAGGGTTACCTTGGGCCATACTCTGGGCACTCGAAGCTTCGTGCCGGCTGTAACCAGGCTTTAGAATCCTACGTATCAGATCTCGAGGATGTCTCGATCACGAAGGCTCAGGCGCCCTAAACTTTCAGCCTTGACACCATGAGCTCCGTCAGAGGCCCCGTGACACTGCGCATTGCACGCCATGCTGAAGGACCTCGGAGTGTTTATTCTCGCACGCACTTGAGATGCATGGCATCGAGTTTGAACTGTATGGTTGTCAACGATAGTTGCGTCTTTGAGCCCGAGATGGATCCAGCAGGCAAGCTTCGAAACCGAGGTGTGGTGGGGGTGAGCCAGCAAGCAGACTGCCCCCTGCTTCGCGAGATGGGGTTGAAAAGTTAGGCTTGCCGGCCTCCTGTGTCCAATGCCCAAACTTTACAATGCCTAGGTTCCCCAGTAGTACCCTTTTACCCTTTTTCTTTTTGGGTTCCCCTATTAAAACCGAATAGTAGGAAAAAGGGTACCCTTATTATTAAGGGGCTACTGGGGAACTTAGATGCGCAGAGACGGAGAGTGGGACCCAACCAGATATGGAGTTCGTCGGTGCCAGGGGTTTTGGCATAGCTCCGGTTGCGGAAGCTTCGCTAGGGACGACGGTTCGTGCCACTGACGCTTGCTCGAGGGTGTCCAGGACCGATTCCGGGATGTCACTTGCGTATTTGGCTCCTTTAAGGGCTTCTTCACATTAGGACAGCTTCATCATCCAGTAAAGCCGCTGTTGTCCTGCATGTTGTGGCTTGTCTTTGTGCCCACTGTAGCATCGTCGAGTCTTGTTGGTTCTTGCCCCACCGTGGCAGCGAGGGCTGAGCGGTGTAGCCTTTCGGTTAAAAGTGTGGGCCTCTTGGTTGACTCAGCTGGCAGAACCAGCAAGCAAAGACTAAAGATCACCCCACAGGCTGTCCGACGATTCTGAGGCAATTCCTTGTGTGGAACAGAGCGGCTGGTGAAGTTCAGTGTTTGCGGAACCGGCGCCCACAAGCCCGGCACTGCTGGCATGGCTTTGGCACAAGTATCCATACAGTATCTGGAGCGCAGCAGACGAAGGCAGGCGGTGTTTCGATGTCCGGACATGGCCCTTCATGCTGCCACTGTGCCTCTACGGGATCCTCGCTGCCATGCGCACATATTCAGCAAATGCGGGATATTGCCAAAGTGCCCTTGACTTCTCCGATTTCCTTGCGCTCCGGATCGGCTCGGCTCTCCGAATCTCGTAGATGCAGTGCTTCCGAGTTCATCACGGCAGACCTTGGGGAGAAGGAGTCCTTTGCCCCAAGTGATTTCAGAATTCTCATAGACGGGTGTCCCCATGAAGGGCCCATGTCGTACCTTCTCCAGTGTCAGTTTTCAGCGCGCCATTTTGGCGGGGGTGCGAATGACAGGTCTCATTTTCGTCATGTGTCGTACCACAGGGTGTTGCACTGTCCATGGTGCAGTGCTTCCCGGCAGCAGCTTCTGAAGCAGGTAAGCATTTTCCATGGCAGCAGGAGGTTAGTCCAAGTTTGCAACCATGGTGTCTTCAATCTTGTATGCGCTACAAATGCAAACCTGTGTCCTGGTACTTCAAGTTGCCTTTAATACTTACCTGAAGCATCCGTGTCAGAAAGACGGCAGTGATGCGTAGGGTGAGCGATTCTGCACTGACGAAGTTGTAACTTCAACCCGATCCGGCTCCCTTCCAGCATTCGGGACGGGCCAAAACCGTCTCACAACATGGAAACCGCCAAGATCTCAAATGGGTATCTGGATGGGGCTGTGAATCATGGGCACGCGCCTGCTCCAGATATGAAGCAGTCAGGAATTCTGCGGACGAAGCTGCAAACCCAGCCTGTTCTTGAATGGTATCTGCAAGTCTCCAAGCTTCCCACCACTATCAAAGATGCCGAAGTCCAGCAACCAAATCCTCCTGCACTTCTTGCCATACAGTAGCCTTGCGCCAGCCTGTGCCTCAGGAGAAGCCTGAGCTTTTCTATCCCAGACCACGAAGATGAAGCTTCCTGTGCCCTGGCTCTCGATTTGTTCCCCTGCGATGAGCCTGCAAGATGCAGCCATCGCGCAAAGGCCGAATGTTCTCTTCACGGCCCTCTGCCGGCTTCATTTCCAGCTTGCTGCATCGTTCCAGGGGGCATTCACCTCGCCAAACTAGGCCCAAAGGAAGCAAACATCAGTTGAGATTCCCCTTGGTTTGCAAGTCGGTGGTTAAGCCACAACGAACTGTTTGGGAAGCGAGTCTGTCCAAGCATGTCCTCCGAAAAGCGACACCTGGTGACACGTGTTTCTCAAGCGCATTGGCAAGTTTCGCAGCTTAAGGTATAGGTTTAGGGTTTTGAACAGCACCGTAGCCCTTCATCACAGACCCGCTGGCAACGACAATTGCTTGCTTGCTGCAAGAGCGAGCACCTTTCTGCCCTTGTGCGGCGGCTGCAGCACCGAACAAGATGATGTGTATCGGCTCACCAAGAAGAGCCCTGTGCCTTGTGTGGTGTGGGAGTTAAAGTTAAAACTCCCGAGACAACGGCCGTCCAGTCACATTCAGATGTTTGCAGCGAGGCCTTTCGAATTCCACTCCTTGTCTTTCTAAAGGTGAAATCCAGCCATGCTCAGGACGGTGCCTTCGAAATTTCTACAGCAAAATCGCGAATTTCAGGACCTCGCACCTGCCTTCCTTCAGCCTATAAACTCTTCACCTGCGCCACTGCGCTCTGAGAGTTCGGCGTGAGCACTTCGCCAAGCCATCCCTGCATCTCGCAGCAGGCAAGGCCCAGGGCATGCTAAACGGAAGGGCATAACAGCATGCCATTCCTCCCAGCGTCTGCAAAGAGAAGGGATTTGCTCTTTTCACGAGACGCCACGGTCAGCCAGAATGCAACCAATACATCCTTTGAGAAAGGAGGTGACATCGACAAGTGGCCGATGGATGAGGTGGGCAGGGACGCTGGTACTGAGCTCTCTGCCGAACTTGCAAAGCGCGTGCGGTGTAGCGCTTACGACCCAGGGAGCTCTGCACCCTACAACACGAAACAAATCGAAGGCGCAGGTCTTCCAGGCGACTAGCGCGATCTGGTTTAAACGCCTTAACATCCGACAATCGTCTACGCATTGCTGCCTCCGTTGAGACGCAAGGGGTTTAGGGTTCAAAGTTCCGGTCTCGGAGCTGCTGTCGCCCGTGCCAGAGAGGGTCTTTGCTCGCCGAACCTCTGAAACCTCAACCCCCAAACCCCTGAAACCCTTCAGTAAACCTTAATTAATGCCTACAATCCCCAAACCCAAATGTGTGCACGGCAGACGCTGAGGAGCTGACTCCCAACGGCCCGGTAGGTGGCTGACGGAGGTTTTGCGGCTCTGCCAACTTTCTACTGTCACGCACGCGAGAGACCACATGCAGGGTTTCTAAAGAGACCACACAAGTTTAGGTCCAGTGGTGCATTTGTGTCAGTTCTCAGGGCTTGTTCCGATGACAGCGCCCTCCTTACTTTGAGCTGCGGGCCTGGGCCAGGAAGCAATCACTTTAGCCCTCCACGAACCCGGAGTCAGGTTAGTGTCGGTTTCGATCAACCATCACGTCAGCATTTTGCCGTGCTCCTGCTGATCCAGGGCACCCCAAATATACTTAAGATCCCAGTCGAGGAGGCTGGCATGGGGTTGCGATCTGGAGTTTCCGGAAGTGCCCAGGAATAGCTGAGGATGGCCCCTTCTTGATCCACTCTGCTGTCTATGCGGAAAAAGCGCACTCTGAGAAGGTCACCCCCCGGAGAAGGCACGTATAGGGGCTTAGGGTTTAAGATGGTTTAAGGTGGTACCAACCTCGTTGAAAATCTACTCCTCTTGGGAATTGCGGTGCTTGCCGCCACTTTCGAGTGCTTGTGGCAGATTCTAATCCTAAGCTGCAAGCATCTCGTGAGTTTTATGGTGTCTTATGGCAGCTTAGGGCTGTCGGTTCTGTGTCCGAGGTCCGACGACTGTCGGAGAACTTCCAAGTTCTTTGGCGGAGTCAGAGGGTTCCCGACTCGCTTTTTTTGGGCTTCCGGATTTGTCAGAACCCCACCTTGAGCGTCGTCAGCAGAGCTTTTAGCTCAAAGACTCCATTCGAAGATGCGCCTCTACAGCAGCTCTTGAGAGGAGTTTGCGCGAGACCCTTTGTCACTTTGGGGCTTGAACCCAGGCCCAACTCCAGGTAACACAAGGCCACAGTCCTCTGCTCCGCTGCGGTTGCACGAGGAGGCCACGTCAAGTGAAGCCGATGACTAGCTGTCGAGAACAAGGTGCCGGCTGTGCATGCCTTGGAGTTGGCGCACAGCCGGAAGGGTCAAAAGCACCCTCGAACGTCACTGGCTCGCCTCCGTTCGATTAGCTTTGCTGATCGACTGGTGGGATGTCGCAGGAAGCCAAAAAGAGGTGCGATGCCTCCCGACTAGCAGTTCTGCTTGCATGGTTCCACGGCAGATATAATTTGTGTGCATGTATACATGTATATGTATGCACACATATTATCATATGTATATATATATATATATATTATGTATGTATGCATACGTGTGTAAATACAGTATATGTCTGTACAGGTATATGTCTGTATGTATGGCGCTGATGGGGCGTCGCAGGAACCACAGCAAGCTGCGATGCCACCCCACTTGCAGTTTTGCTTGCAGCGTTTCACAGCAGATCATACGTATTTACAAGTATACGGACATATGTGTGTACGTACCATGCGTCTCTTTACAGCAACCGACTGCAGGTGTGTGTGACGACCTGCACACTTGCAAAGCAGGTTCAGGAAACATGAAGACTCATTAGGACTAGCTGGTATGCAGTTTCATAGTCAGACATGTGTTCAGCATCAGTTTCGCTGTCGGCGTACAGCTAATGACCGGATTTGAGGTAATCTGTAAAGCTCTTGAGATACTTCAGATTGTAGCGTTTATTTAAGCGTATAGTTTCTTGTATCGAAACTGCTGGTATGTGTTTTGGTAACCGTTACCTTCTAAGGGCAGTTGAGTTGCGCTAGCAACGAAGTGAAGCTATCACTATTCCTAGCGATAGTCAGCTCGGCCGACGTCCGTTCAAGCATGTTCAAACATTTTAAACTTTTCTACCCTCGCAGGCAAACACATGCGCATGCTTAAGGTATCTGCCACCTCAACATCGGCAGGACCCCAAATACCTAAAGGAAGGGTATTTTTGTTGCGTGCTATGGGTATTCTTAGCCTGCTAGGGCTAGGGTTGTAGCTGAGCCCCAGGGCATCTTACAGCATTTCTCAACAAATCCTCTTCTCGGAATCCTGAACGCCATGAGCCCTCGATTTTTCGACCGCCAGGCTCTGTGTCCTCAAATACTGAATAATTACTAGTACTATTTTGGGGCTTCCTTATTATAATTGCAGTATTAATGGGCCCCAAAACCCTGTTCTAATTATTAATGCCCCTATACTAAATCCTTATAGTAGCCCTTCTGGACCCCTATAAAAGAACCCTATTCTAATTATTAAGGCCCCTATAGCACAGATACCGAACGTCTTCCTGCGATAGTGGCTCGAGACACACTCGAGGAAGTAGTAGCCTTGGTATTCTCGAGACACCTGAGGCCCTAAAAGGGTTTCGGAGATTGATTTGGTGTCCGCGGTTTCAAGGCGTAGGGTCCAGGGTTTTAGGTGTTGCGCATGAGAGTTATTCGCACAACGCAGATATTTGTTGATTTAGTTTGAATATAAATGTCGACATATGTGACTAGTCACGTGCTAGACAGCTGGAGACCCTGGGCTAGCTCCGTGAATGTGGCCGTGATGGGCATCCTGGCATGTGAGGGGTGGCCTGAGGGCTCTCCGCAGCTTGTGCTTGGCGGCGCAACCCATGTCATTCTGATCAGCAGCTCGGTTCGGAAAATAGGGTTAAGGTCGGTTCAGGGTTTAACGTACTTTCGAAATGGAGACGGGAATTGGTGGCTCAGGGTTCGTGAGGTTTTGGGGTGTAGCATTTATGGCCAGCCACCTTCGTAGTCAAGGTTTGTCGTAAAGTACTTTGAAGAACTAATACCCTTTAACGGATGGCCTGCGTGAGGCCGAACTCAAATTGATTGCAGGCTATGGATTGTTCCCCTTGCGAGCGGCTTTCAGGACCTATAGAAAACTTATCAATAGTGTTGCTCCTTACCGTAGCTATACCACAATACACCGCAAAAAAAAACCTATTCTGATCATTACGGCCTCCATAGTACTGTGAAACAGCCACAGGAACCTTCCATTGCACCTTGTCCCAAGCCGCAAGGAAAAATGGGCATCACGCCGGGCTTCGTTGCTGTGGGAAGGAGGTGCCGAAAGCCTGGTCCCAGCGCAGGCTATACCCGCATTTGAGGCGAGGCGTGCTGCGGGAGCTAATCTAGGGGCCTTGGTAATTACCCATACTATTTTGGGTGTTCATTATTATAGTTATAGTAGAATATAATATACTCCAAAATTCAAAACCCTATTGAAATTCTTAAGGCCCCTATATTTGCAGAAGATTCAGAATCCCGAAAAACCAACCCCTAGGCTCTTAGAATCCCCCGGACTACACAAAGCTCCAACTCCCAAAAGCCTAATATAGCGGCCTACATAATTGCAAAGGCTCCATGTACCTGTATAGTAGATACTTAAGCCTTAAAGGGGTCCCTATATAGGTACTTTAAGGCCTAAGTATCTACTATATGGGAACATGGAGCCTTAGGGAATTACCAATACTGTCTTGGCGGTTCCTTATTATAGTTATAGTATAATGGGCCCCCAAACCCCGTTCTCTTTATCAAGGCCCCTATATTGTATGATTTGGGTGTAAGGACCGGAACACCCAAATCGCCGACCCTTCAGCAGCAGCAAACACGCTCTAAACCGGAAGAACACTAGAGGAACCTGATTAAGAAACCAAGGGTCCCTATTATTACAGCTCTATGAATCCTAATATGTTAGGGTTCTCTGGCCAAGATCAGGGACTCACATTACCTAAAGCCCGTAAACTCCCAAATCCATACTTACGGGCAGCTTGGCTGTAGGTTCCCAGACCTTCCAACATCCCTTAATTAAGGAATATACCGTAAATCATTTTAGGGGCCCTGCTATAGTTCAAGGTACATTCCTCAGTTGAGGGTTATTGGAATGTCTGGGTAGTCGCAAGGTATCCCTCAAACCTCATCTCAGCTCAGCCCTTCAACCCAATATAAGTAACATAAGTATACGGTTTAAGGTTTACGTCTGTGATCACTGTCGAAATTTGACTATATGTCCTGTCCTCCATGCTTTTCATCACAATCGAAGCTCTTTTCCACAGCTTCTGTCCAGGTGGTCTTCACAGCAGTTGCCCACACCGCATGGGACAGGGCTGATCTCTTCAAGCAGGCCTGCTTTGGTTCAGGGGTTGTTGTTCTACCCTGAAACCGCAAACCACAAACCCTCTAATATAGAGGCCTAAATAATTACGTTTTGTGGGTTCCTTACTATAATTACAGTATAATGGTCCCCAAAACCCTACTCTAATTATTATGGCCCCTCCAGTAGCTTGGGGTTTCGGTGACTTCCGGGGTTCGGGTTCGGATACGTACTCTATCCGACTACCCTCAGTAGGTGTTTAAGACTTCCTCCTGGTGCCTTGGTTGTGTGAAAACAATTTACAGTGCCGTGTTGGGCCGAGATGGTCGGGTTCGGATTGTGGTTTAGCATCGTGGTACGGCTGATGGTCAAAATCCTGCATTACCTTTAGGACCCTAAACTATGGGAATTACGGTATATTCCTGATGGGTAATGCACGATTTTGACCATCGACAGTATGAAGGCCAGAACATCGCCGTGACAAGTAGTGCCAATGTCAGTAGCAGTCGTAACAGTATCATGACGTACCGTACATGCATATGCAGTGGCAAATCTGCCGTAGCCAGAACGTTAAGCCAGGGAGAGTCAAGACAGGTGAGTATATTTGCAGAGCCAGAATGCAGCTGTACTAGGGGGGCAGCCTCGCATGCACCTCGCCCTAATCCCGATAGCTAGACGGTTGAATCCAGAAAGCACTCCCCGACCTTCCAACATACTTCAACCATTCCTCGAGCCATCCGAATCCTTTTTAAAGGGTTCCTTAACGGGCTCCTGAAGGGGTTCTATAAGGGGTTATAGGTGATCGACCCAATCCCGTCAGGATTCCTCAATATACTTATATGCTACAATATGCTGCAATGTTCCATAATACGTTTATAACATTCGTTAATGTGATATATGCGTGATGCACCATAGTGACCTTCTAACTAGTACGGGCCCTTCTATTGATGCGAAGCGCGTCTCTGTCATTTCAACTCTACAGGAGTGGGCAATTGGCTCGGCATTGCTGGCAAGCTGAAAACCGCGCAGAGCGCAACACCTCGATTGAAGGCAGAGGGCTACTCAAAGGATCATGGGACTTGGTAACTTAGAGGGTTTTGCAGGGGTCCTTAAATGCCCGAATTCTATAAGTGACATAGAGGCGTTTAGAGCTTTAAGGATTATAGAACTTGGTAAGTATGGTTATAAGTACTGCACTGTCTACATAATCTGAGAACTATAAGGTTCTTGTCAACACTGCCTTACACTACCCATGAGCCTCTACACCAGCCCAAAATTCACGAAACTTGTAGAAACTCTCCGAAAGAGCTCAAAGCCGTGATTTCTGTCTAGCAAGAGGCACGAGGTTTGGGACCCAGGGTTTGGCTTGCGAGGTTTGGAGCTCATGGGCCAACTCTGGGGTTTAGGGTTTAGGTTTAGGGTTTATAGGGTTTAGTGTAGGCTAGAGGGTTACGATTCAGAAATCAGTCTTTGTTCTCCGCAGTTGAGAGTTGTCAGCTGCGTTCAAGGCTTGCTGGTGTACCACCACCCTCTATTAGATATATTCTAAATGCCCACTATTAAGGACCAGAAGGGCTCTATTAAAGGGCACTTGGGGGGTCTTGGTAAAAGCCCTACTCTAATTCCCTTATGGTAGCCCCTAAAGACCCTTTAAAAAGGAACCCTATTCTGATTGTCAAGGCCCCTATATTATAGAGCCCTACAAACCCTAAACCCCTAAACCCTAAACCCTAAACCCAATACTATTACCAGCACCAAAGGCCACTTGGGGGGCTCTTGGGTCGGGCCTCGTGCAGCGCCTGGTAGCCTTACATAGTGAACGGGGGAACTTTAAACTTTTTGGCCTTATATATTAGCTCTATCTTAGAAAGCTTGAACTTTTTGGGGGCCCGGTTGTTGAAGAAGAGAGTAGCAGATGTCAAGGCATCGGCTTTAAGCATCCTTTGCACGGTTTTAGGGGTTTAGGGCTTTTGGTTTAGGGGTTTAGGGTTTACGGTTTTAGGGGTTTAGGGTTTTTGGTTTAGGGGTTTAAGGTTTAGAGGTTTAGGGTTTAGGGCTTTGCTAGTCCCATGACCATTTAAGCGTTACACCCTCCAGAGACTCCATTAAGGATTATTCCTTAAACCATATTTGGGATCCTACTATAATTTCAGCTATCTGCCTTACCCAAAGGATCCATGTACCCAAATAGTATATACCTAAGCCTTAAAGTAGCCTCTATATTGGTGCTTTGAGGCCAAAGTATATACTATTTGGGTACATGGATCCTTTGGGTTACTTGAGGGATGTTGGAGTCTATGGACCTTCTTGCGTTTTTCCCTGGTAGAACCCGGGTATTTAAGGAGCCCTGGGGGATCCTTTAAGTTACCAATTAGGGTTTAGGGTTTAGGGTTTAGGGATTCCCATGATCCTTTGAGTAGCCCTCCCCAAACAATCCTACGTACCTACACTGTAGAAAATAAGATTTCTATAGCAGGATGTTTTATTGTCGTTTGGCTAAAAATTCCCAAAGAATCCGACGTACCTACATCGTAGAAAGTCGGATTTCTATAGCATCCAGGCCCAGCAAGCAACAAGCAGGAAGTGGCTACGGTTTGTTTTCGTGTCTGTTGAAACTCGCCAACGGCGCCTTCTCGGCCTTTCGATGCTTGTATATGGGTGGTTGTCAAAATTATGGTCCCGTTTGGGGTCCTAATTATAATACAGCACCTAATATTTAGGGTACCAAAAAGGGATCCTAATTTTGACAACTACCCATATTAAGTGAACCAGCCATTGCAATAATCGATGGGCTATTCAGAAGTGGTTCCATTTTGGTCCGTAGCACATGGCAGCACGACATACTGCATTTGATCAAGATGCCTGTCCTCCAAATCGTTATCACGCTCGGGACTTAGTAATTAGCGTTATACATAATATAACTCTACTTGTATACAAGTACTTATAATATCTTAAAAGTCCTTACTTATGGCCCTAGCTAAGTACTTATGACCTTACTTACTAACTGGGTCCCATGATCCTCCAAGTAGTCCCCTAAACCCTCAACTGCGTGTCTTCGAGCTGAACCTTCAGAAGCAGGACAGGAAACTTAACCTAACCCAGAACCGGGGCCCATGTAGTATGTACTTGGGCCTGAAAGTACCTGAAGAAGGATTACATCAAGGCCAAAGTATATAGTCCTTGATTACGTCGACCCTTACTTAAAAGTTCTTTGGACTTAGTAACTGGGTTTCTAGATACGGTAAACTAGACTTATACTAATCAGTAAAAGCCCCAGGTAAGGTACTTATAACTGTACTTGATAAGCGCCATGAACCTCGAAGTAGGGCTTGTGAGGTCGACCCGTAAACCCTTAACAGTAAACCCGTGTAGTACTCTTATAGAACTCAACCGAACCCTTGGAAGGAGGCCTATTATAGAACCCTATCGTACCCTTGAGGTATCCTTAAGGCCCTTAAAGGGAAGCCTATTATGGAACCTATGGTACCTTTATAAAGGCAAACCTTAGTATAGAACCTACAAAACCTTTAAAGGAACCCTTAAAGGAGCCCTGTTGTAGAACCCCATAGTACCCTTAAAGGGGCCCTTACCACTAAAACGAGGCCTCGGCGATCCACCAGGTGCCAGCCTCCTCCGGCTTCGCTGGGAGGCGAGAGCTGCTTTTCAAGGGGTTCCAAAAAGGGTTCTGGTTAAAAACTAGGGTTCCCTTTAAGGGTACTATAGAGTTGTATAATCAGGGCTCCTTTAAGGGGTACCTTAGGTTCTATAATAGGCTTCCCTTTAAGGGTGTGTGCAGATCACTCTTTCCCGACGGGTCACCGGTTCTGGTTTAGGGTTTAGGGCACTGTACTCAATTCGGGTTTAGGGCTTGCTGAGTTTAGGGTCTGGGAGACAGGGGCTCGATGATGACCTAAAGTGTTAAGGGTTTTAGGGTTTAGGGTTTTAGGGTATACTTGTTGTAAACACATTTCGGGCAAGGAGCTAAAGCAACTCTTTGTTGGTCTTTTGCTTGGTGGTGAGGGTAGGCTGCCTGCACAAGACTGTGTAAAAATGAAACGCGAACCTCTTAGGCTTCATGGGGTTTAGAGTAGAGTAGCAGCTTGAGCACCAGGCAGCAGTTCGCGTGCGGATCTCGAAGCCGACGCTACTTGGCGATAGATCGACTCGGCAACCCACCCCCGACGAGTTTGAGGAAGCTATACTTGCAGGTTCCTTGGACTTAGGTAATACAGTTGTAGGTGGGGTTATAGTAAGAAAAGTATACCGTATTTATAACCCTACTTACTCTAAGTCCCATGAACCTTCAAGTGCATGTAGACTCAGGCCCTGCGTGATAGTAGGTTCTCACCCGGCAATGTCGCAGGTAGAAGAGTTTGTAGGGAGTTTCTAGGCGGCTTGAACTGGTTCAAGTTTGTTCATGACTTGCAACCGAACTCACATAACCATAAGCCATAAGCCACTCGAAGCCCAGTTACGTGAACGTGTGCGGTGGGTTACTGTTCTCTAAACGCTACAAAACCCAAACCTTCCAGTACTCCGAACTCAGTCACCCACTGGCCACCACACAGGGAACTGGACGGTATGGATCTCATTTAAAAAAATAATCCACAACTAATAAAGACTAAAGAATTTAGGCTTATCTAGGTCAGGCCCTGTTGTCTTAGCGTTCGCAGTCTAGGGCTATCGATTCTGCCGCCGAGTTTAGGTTCGGCCGTGTCTGACTTACAGCGACATAAGGTTGTTCCGTTTAGGAGCCGAGGGTTAGTTCAGATTCCCACAGCAGGCTGTCTGGTTCTTAGTAGGGAATGAGGGAATGGATTATGGAGACTATTATTAGGGATTATATAGGGACTACTATAGGGATCCATTCCCCCATTCCCTTCTAAGCACGAGGGAGCAGAGGTTGGGCCTCGTGGCGATGGCTTTAAGTTTGATTTCGTGATCAACCCTCCCGCGAGATTTCCATCCGAAATGAACTCCTGTGATATTAGTAGGTTTAGGGTTTACCTTAACCCTGAATAACCTACCTTTTTGGGGCTACTTGTTATGATTTCCTTATAAAAGTCCTTAAAAAGGTAGGTTATTCGGGGTTTAGGGTTTAGGGATTATCGTGCCATCGCATGCGCAAGCTGAACCTCGGGTTTAGGGTTTCGGCTGAAGGAGGCTGACAAACACTGGCACCGGTAAAACCTAAGCCCTGCAACCTATAACCCTAAACCACTAAACACTCTAAAGCCCTAAATCCCACTAAAACCCGAAACCCGTCATCCCTTGCAAGGCCCGGAAAAACGCAGGAGTATTATCCTGCTATGAATCAATCTCTTCAGAGTATGTAGTATAGTTCTTATATTACTATGGGTTTCATCAGCATCCTTAGTTTTAGTTTACCAATACTTACTTCCTTTTCCACTCTCATGGTTTTATATCACTATGTTCTTCTTATACTTGCTCTCCTCACGTGCGATACGACAATGGCTTCTAGTAGCATCTGCCAAGGCCAGAGCCGCGCCGACGTGAGTCCAACCACAACGAAGAGCTCAGATGACAGTCTCCGGAGCTTCCACTTTAAATGCCTTGTAGTACCTTAACAAAGGGTTCTACATTAGGGTTTAGGGTTCTATCCTTGGGTAAGGAGCATTCCCTCATGTGGGTTTTGAGTAGGCTTCGGAACCTACTGCGCTATCGGCGGCGGGTGGTCTTGCCCCAACGCTCCGTGGCCCAAAGGCCGAAACCATCGGAGCCGTCGAAGTTGCGAGGCCAGTGAGCCGGCTGCGAAGCTTCCTCGCAAGTCCGACTGTCATGGACGATTCCTGCTTGGCAAGGCGGCGTCTTGCCAATGAAGCCCCAGATAGTAATGAGAGATCTGGGAAGGGAGCATGGCCATGCAGCAGGAGCGGAAGTGCTTGCTTAAGTGCCACCTGCATTCAGTGCTTGCCTGGCCGGTGGTGCGCCCGGGCTGCTGGCAGTAGCCCTTCGTTTCCCGGCGTTTTGTGCGACTCGTCTCGTGTCCTACGCTTGAATTATTTTTCTTGGGCCCTTCGGCTCGTGCTTGAGCGATTAAATCCCGTCGTCAGCAGCCGACCAAGACGGCTGCAGAAGCTCGTGGCTCCTTGATCTTCTCACTTTGCTGTCCTCGTTCTTGTATGGCAAACTCGGGTTCATCAGCCCCTGCATCTGTCCGCCAGGGATGCATCAGGTCGATGTTCAAGCATTCGACAGCCGACCTGCACGCCGACAACCGCTTCATCGACGTGCGCAGATCAGCAAACGCAGACGTTGAAGTTTCCAGATCCTTTCCTCAAGCCTTAACCGTCCCTAAAACCTTTGCGATACCGGCACTTGGAAAGGTTGCATTCCTTTGTCGCGCATTTCCCTCGTACAGCCGGAGACTACTTGCGTAGTACCCTTTTCTACGTGCTCCTTATTGATCCGTTGCAGAGGAATGCATGGGGAGGCCTGTAAGATTCTTTAAGCTTGTTACATGCTGCTCTCCCGTGCGCTGCTCAAAGACCCGGACGTCCCGCCCAGCAGGTTCGGAAGCAAAGACTAAGATGTTGAGCTTGGAGGGGGATTTCGAGGTTCTCTCCGTTGGGAGTATGCTGCCCTAGGTTTCGAATCGCAGAAGCCTTTAAATGCTGTTGATCAGACCGCTCGTCTCGGATGAGCTGGTCGATGTTGGAGAGCAGCTGTCAAAGCCAGGCCCCCTTCGGCCAGAAGGTGAAGATGGAAGTGGAGTCTCTTCGAGACCTCTTCTGAAGTTCTTGTGCGCACAACCAGCAGATCGCGAGGACTTCAACTTCGTCCAGGTCTTCCGAGGCAACTTCAGCTCAGCAG